>VXBP01007797.1:201880-226129 GCA_013400115.1 Rhinopomastus cyanomelas
GGGGGGGGGGGGGGACAAAAAAACCCAAGCAGCTGGTTCAAGTCAGGGTTTGGTGGAGCACAAAGGGACACAGAAGCAGTGTCACTTTCCATCATGCTCTGAAATTGGACATAAGGGGAGATGAGCTGGAGGGCGTGACATTGGATGATGAAGAGTTAAGCTCCACAGCTTACGCAGATGGCCTTTCACAACTGGCCAGACAAGTCTGTATAAATGGTACCTTACCAGTTTGGTGTGCTCAACTGGGATTTTCAGTAACTGCCATGAAGGCAGAACACTTGTAACAGAGCAGAGAGAGACAATCCATAAGTATTGAAAAGCAATACAGTTAAGAACAAGTCCATTCTCATGTGTGTTTAAGGAACTCGATCAACATTGACAGTTGGAACAGGGATGAGATAGAAAGGAGATAAGCCTCAAGCACAAGCATACACATGCACAAGCCACATACGAGAGATTAACCTATATTAACCTATAAAAGCATTATGTTTAGTACTAAAGTACAAACTTGCTTAAACTAACCAGTCAACAGGATTTTTCTTGCTGCTGAAACCTTAACAAATTTAGTAACAGCCGAATCTGTACCAGCATTTCCCTTCTGCCTCCTTGTGCTTTCTGCATTCTTAATTCTACAATGTTTTGAAAAGTAGAAACTGTCAAAAAGCCCCCCAAAAGAAATAGGTGGCATACATAATATATTTACCAGTGGTTCTATGTTTTCTGTTTCTTCTTCTCACACTGTGAAAAGCCAAACCAAAGGACTCCACCCAGGGGAAGGGGCAGGCGGGCATGGGTGACACTGTTGTGGGTGTCTATTACAGGCCTCCAGATCAGAGTGAGGAAGTTGATGAAATCTTCTACAGGCAGCTGGCAGCAGCCTCACAGCTGCAGGCCCTGGTTCTCATTGGGGATTTTAACTGGGCAGAAAAAAATCTAATGAGCTATAACAAAGGTAAGTGCAGAGTCTTGCATCTGGGCAAGAACAACCCTAGGTACTAGTATAGGCTGGGGACTGACCTGTTGGAGAGCACTGTAATAGAATCATAGAATCATAGAATCATTACGGATCGGAAGGGACCTGGAAAGATCATCTAGTCCAATCCGCCTGACACAGCAGGATCACCTAAACCAAGTCACACAGGAACCTGTCCAGTCGGGTCTTGAACATCTCCAGTGAGGGAGACTCCACAACCCCCCTGGGCAGCCTGTTCCAGTGCTCTGTCACTCTCACCGTGAAGAAGTTCCTTCTCAAGTTGATGTGGAACCTCCTATGTTCCAGCTTACAACCATTGCCCCTTGTCCTATCACTACATGACACCGAGAACAGCCCAGTGCCATCATCCTGACACCCACCCCTCAAATATTTGTAGACATTCATGAGGTCACCCCTCAGTCTCCTCTTCTCCAAGCTAAAGAGACCCAGCTCCCTCAACCTCTCCTCATAAGGGAGGTGTTCCACCTCTCTTATCATCTTTGTTGCCCTACGCTGAACTCTCTCCAGCAGCTCCACATCCCTCTTGTACTGAGGAGCCCAGAACTGGACACAATACTCCAGGTGTGGTCTCACCAGGGCAGAGTAGAGGGGGAGAAGAACCTCTCTTGATCTGCTAACCACCCCTCTTCTAATCCACCCCAGGATGCTAGAATCATAGAATCATTATGGATCGGAAGGGACCTCGAAAGATCATCTAGTCCAATCCGCCTGCAACAGCAGGATCACCTAAACCAAGTCACACAGGAACCTGTCCAGTCGGGTCTTGAACATCTCCAGAGAAGGAGACTCCACAACCCCCCTGGGCAGCCTGTTCCAGTGCTCCGTCACCCTCACTGTGAAGAAGTTCCTTCTCAGGTTGATGTGGAACCTCCTATGTTCCAGCTTACAACCATTGCCCCTTGTCCTATCACTACATGACACCGAGAACAGCCCAGTGCCATCCTCCTGACACCCACCCCTCAAATATTTGTAGACATTAATGAGGTCGCCCCTCAGTCTCCTCTTCTCCAAGCTAAAGAGACCCAGCTCCCTCAACCTCTCCTCATAAGGGAGGTNTATGAGGAGAGGCTGAGGGAGTTGGGTGTCTTTAGATTGGAGAAGAGAAGACTGAGGGGTGACCTCATTAATGTCTACAAATATTTGAGGGGTGGGTGTCAGGAGGATGGATCTGGGCTACTCTCAGTGTCATGTAATGATAGGACGAGGGGCAATGGTTGTAAGCTGGAACATAGAAGGTTCCACATCAACCTGAGAAGGAACTTTTTCCCAGTAAGGGTGACGGAGCACTGGAACAGGCTGCCCAGGGTGGCTGTAGAGTCTCCTTCTCTGGAGTTGTTCAAGAACCACCTGGATGTGTTCCTGTGTGACTTGGTCTAGGTGATCCTGCTGTGTCAGGGGGAATGGACTAGATGATCTTTCGGGGTCCCTTCCAACCCATAATGATTCTATGATTCTATGACACAAAATGTAGTGATGAGGATCCGGGAGTTTTTGATGCCGCAATGGGAAGCGGCACAGGATACAGCTGTATGGGGAAGAAATGGAGGCACCTTTGTTGTCCGATGTCCTCTGTGCAACTTTGGGGACGGAACTCCCTTTTTATTAGCTAACAATGTCAGTGATAAACAAACTCGGGATTGGTGCTTGGTGCATTTGTGGCATTAGGTGATAGGTCTCCAGACCACACATGCCCAGTTTCCCTGTATGCTTTGTGTGAGGAACTATGCAAGGAATTTAGTTGGAGATAACAGAATTTCTTACTATGCTATAGATTAACCCCGGAACCAATTATGACAAGTTCCTCCAGCCACACACTTCCGGGACATGTTACGCCAGTCACCCCACATGTTTAAGGAGGAACACCCTTAAGGAAAAAACTGAAATATTCCCACAACAAAAGATGCCATGAAATGGTGTCATTGTGCGTGTATCTAGTAGAGAATTACAATGCAGTCTGCAAACTGAAGGGCTAGGAACTGCCTACTCTTTAGGGCAAAAGGTTTGCTGCACCCTGGTTAAAATCCACTCCCTTAGAGCATAGCAGTTGTGTTCTAGGGGTGCTGTGTCCACCAGGCTAGGTAACACCAAACGTCACATAAAATACATTAGCTCATGGGACCAGATGAGTTGTGAAACTACATAAAAGAGGTTTCACTGAACAAGTACGTGAGTATTGACTCATAAATTGTTTTCCTAAATACTGGACTACTGAAATGCCAAAAGTCTTCAGCTTAACTATAAACCTCAATTATCAAATTATGTAAAATAAGCCAAATACTTGAATCTAACCTCTTAATCAGATAAGTACATGATGTTGTTTAAGAGAAGCATCTGAAAACTCACTTCCTAAAACACTCTGTTTGCTTTTCAATATTTCAGAATCAAAAGAAATACATAAATTGGTCCGTAAGAATAAAACCCAAGCTTTAAAAGCATAAAATAAAGAAGATGATGCATGAAAGGACACTGGAAAAATAAACCTTATTCCTGAAAATTAACAAAATGCTCAATCACCAACAAGTTACTGCACATTGCGGCCACTTTGCAAAGGAGTACTTGGAGATTCTATATGTTGATCAGTCAGCAAGCTATGCAATCAAATAATAAAGCAGCAAGAAACACGGACCACCTAAGTAGAAAGATTTATCCACAGAAAATTACTCCCTTGGCCAAAAGCATGTTTACATACAATATATTTCCATTACATTAGCATCCAATACTTCTTTCTACAGTTGCAAAATGCCACCAGCAAGAAAAACGTGTTTGATTATTTAAGCATTTAAAAATACTAGAAAATTGAAACACGCACTACAACCTGACAATATGGAGCATGATCTTCTCAGGTTCTTTCTTAGGCTGCCCTGAAGAAAACTGCTGGCAGGTCTTTCAAACTCAAGATAAATAAAAAGGGTGGATACCAGCTAAATAGCCTAGCCAAGAGGCCACAGCTGCTCAGCATCCTCAAGCCTCACTGATAGGCGGGACTCAGAGTGATCTGAGAAGACTTCATTCTTTACCTTCAGAAGAGAAAAAGCTACTTGGAGAATTTTGCCCTTTCACAAGAGTAACCTGCGGGAGACCAGAATACATGCTCATTAAATGTAGAAACCACAGTTTGACAGACAAACAGAAAAACACATTCTGCAGTAGCATTATGCTTTGTTTCTGCATGCTTGAGCTGACTAGCAACTCAATATTTGCATAGATGTGAGCCACACACTGTATGTGTTTGCCCAGAGACACAAATAAGTGCATGAAGAGAAGAACAGTGGGTAATTGGAGCCATAACAATAACAAGGGAAATGGGCTCCCTTGCTTTTAGTGATCGTGTCCTTATTGAGTGAGACTTTTCTCCACAGAAACAGCAATTTCTAAATCTAGAGAAATAACTATCACTGCTCCTCTCTAGCTGTTTTCTACTTTAAAATTCATGGAGTTCATCAGTTATCAGTAGGATAAATACCCTACCATGATATTTTACCCTGAGTGTTGAAGTACATAGCTTTTCCTGCATGCTTAGTACAAGACATATATTCCTATGAAATACATTGTATGATACATACAAGACAGTTATTCATTACTGCCTGTTGTTATTTGATTGATAAATAGAAGTCACAAGTATTATTTACCAAGACTGCTGTTGCTAAGTAACTCTAAAGCAAAGGAATTAATAGATTAATTAAAGTAAGGATATAAAAAAGTATGACTATTGCTGAAGTATCGCTTTGTGGTTTTGGGTGATGTTTTTGCCTCTAGTAAAACAAATTGACATTCTTAATTTGATGTCTGACAAAGCAGTTTTAATCCAGGCCTCCTGTGATCCAGAATCACACCCTCTATTAATGTTGGACTTCATTTGGTAACAATTGCAATTGATTATACAGGAGAGGAGANGAGGTTCTAGTTTGTGTGCACCAATTTGCTTAACCTTTTCTTCTTTTCTGTGTTCAGTTATAGAGTTAATAAACCCTGTTCCATGTTCCCTAAGCTAACCATTGTCTGGCAAATTTATTTGAGATCTCATCTGCTTTGTTTTCTTTTCCTTTATCTTTAATTGTAGTCTTGAGCCCACCACAGTTGTTCATCATCTTCACCCCTTTAGAACAATCATTAAAGGGAACCAAAGGCCAGTTACTGCTGTAGCAGCTGGAAGTCAGATCTTTAGCAGTAAATCCAGCAGCCCTATGGTGCAATGAAAATAAAGACATGCTTATGGTGTTTGTAGCCAACAAAACATAATATGTGCTCAGATGATCTCCAGAAGTCTTTTTCAATCTTGACCATTCTATGATTCTATGATTCTAGAGTAGTGTGTCTACCTGAAATAGCTGAAGAGGTGGAGACATCAATTTACAATTCAGAGAAGAGATTCAGATTTAACAGTCTAAATACAGAATAGCATAAATTTATTACTATCATCTATCAAAAAAGATGGCTCTAGAGAAAGTAAAATATTTTCAATTTAAAACAATTTTAAAAAGATGAGGTTTCTAAATCAACTTCTCTAATTAGGATCAGGATTAGGATCCAGATTTATCAGGATTATACTAATAATCCTAAAAATAATATCTAATAGATAATCTAATACATATAAATCTAACAATATTATATGTAAGCATAATATATAAATAATAAACTGGTAAATATTTATTAATTATTTTATCTTTTCAGACATATATGTTAGTCCTTTAATATAATATTAGAAAATACGTTTTTGAACATAATTCCTATCTCAATATAGTCACCTCTTTCCCCTGCTCATGTAGAGAAACAAACAAGGGCTCTTTCTGTCTTCTTGGGTACCATTCTATGAGTTTCTGCAGAATTAAGTTTGACTCTTTTCATTTGCTGCATGTTCTCCTACGGAATCTCATAGCAGGTTGCTTCTGTCTCCTTGCTTTCCCAGTTCCTATGCAGACTGTCAACAAGCCAGAGATCTTTTGCAAGACATCTGTCACTCATGGGATGTGTAAGAACAGCCACAACAAATATGTCGAATAGCTAGACTCAGCTGCCCACTCTTAAACCTTAAAATACTAACCCTTTAATGGCTGTCATACAAACTATGACTTTGAATTACTGAATCACAGAATTATTGAGGCTGGAAAAGAACTCTGAGATTATCCAGCCAGACTAGGACCTAACCCCACCGCTGCCCTGGGCAGCCCATTTCAGGATCTGATCACCATTTCCATGAGGATGTTAGGGCTTCCTAACATCCAGCGTAACCCTCTCCTGATAGATCTTCAGGCCCTGCCCTCTTGTCTTGATGCAAGTTGCCTGGGAGAAAAGCCTGACCCCTACCTGACTACAACCTCCTGGAAAGGAGGTGGAGAGAGGGAAAAGGTCCCCCCTGAGTCTCTTTTCTCCAGGCTAAACATCTGCAGTTCCCTCACCCTCTTCTCAGCAGACTTTCCCTCCAGTCCCTTCCCCAGCCTCATTGCTCCTCTGGACCCACTCCAGCCTCTCAATCTCTTTCTTGAAGTGAGGGGCCGCGAACTGCCCCCAGTACTCAAGGCCTCAGTTAAATCCATTTGTCTTCTTATTTCAAAAGAAACAAAAAACATAAACATGCTTTTATTAAGGTGAACCAGAAGCCATTTACAGAGGAGAAGTATAGATAGACCTGTAAGAGATCAGTGTCCTACAGTCAGTTACAATATTCCCTATAAAATTTGTAACTGAACTGTGAATGTGATTTTTCTGTCACTTTTTAATTCCTCATCCTGCAATTTAAAATGCAAACAAGAAAAGCTGAAATGAAAAATGGGGGCTTTTGAAGGCTGCATCTCCCAGTTGTACCTTCTTAACAAGCGGAGGCAGTACTATCAATCCCGTATTCTCAGTTAAACTTTGCAAGAATCAAGAAAGTATCAAAGGGAATTACTAGCCATCTGAAGAGACATTTCAAACATGATAGCCTTCTATTATATCACTCAGAGCTTTCCCTAAATCTGTGATAAATGTTCTCTCACAATCTCTTTGCTTAAAAGGAAAATAAAAAATCTATCACTGTCGTAACAGTAAGCGAAGGAAAAAGTTCAAGAAGTACAATTTATTTAAAGAGTTTCTATACTGTCAGAGCTTCATTGAGAGAATAAATTATTGATATTAATTTCATTGTCAGCTTCACAAGGAGTGAATAACTCAGAATGAAATCATATTATGATATAAAGGTATAAAAGAGGAGACATTACTGAAATGATACCCAGAAGTTGAGACATTTATATAACCATCTTATCTGCTTTATCTTATTATGTGAAATTTTTCAGAGTACTGTAAAGAAATACAACATTCATTATTTAATAGTTTTTTTTTTTCAGTTCATGCAATCCAGAAGCGAGGTGAATAGATTCATCAGAGTCAAATATGTCTGGATGTTAGAAAATCTAATTTAAAAAAGGATGTAGCACTTCTGTTTAGAAGACTACCTATAACAAACATATTGAGCAGAAATATATTTTCATGTGTTATTTTTCCTCATTATTTATATTGATCTTTTTAGTCCCATGTAGACCTCTAGAAAGAAAGGATTGTGTGTGGTTAGAGAAACATGGAGTCTAGATACCATAGCTGGGAAACAGAGATAATGCATTAGAACCACAATGTGAGAGGATCTTGTGAATGTGACAGAGAATAAAAGAAAAAAATAAAAACAGAAATAAAGAGTGAAAAATAATTTACAGAACTGCCCTACTAATCAAGGATTTATCTGTGTTTCTTAAGACTTTATTTCACAGAATCACAGAATCATTGAGGCTGGAAAAGCCCTCTGAGCTCATCCAGCCCAGCCCATGACCTAACATCACCACATCAGCCAGACCAGGGCTCTAAGGGCCACAGCCAGGCTGTCTTTAAAAACCTCCAGACATGGGGACACCACCACTACCTTGGGCAGTCGATTCCAGGGTCTGACCACACTTTTCCATGAGGAAGGGCTTCCTAATATCCTACCTAATTCTGCCCTGGCAGCTTCAGGTCCTGAGCTCTACGTCCTGGCATTAGGTGTCTGGGAGAAGAGACCAACCCCCACCTGACTGCAATCTTCCTTCAGAGAGTTGTAGAGAGACAGAAGGTCCCCCCTGAGTGTCCTTTTCTCCAGACTAAACATTCCCAGCTCCCTCAGCCATTCCTTCTAGTTCATTCCCCAGCTTCATTGCTCCTCTGGACCCACACCAGCCCCTCAACCTCAATCTCTATCACTTTCTTGAAGTGAGGGACCCTGAACTGTCTCCAGCACTTGAGGGGAGGCCTCATCAGTGCCCAGTACAGGAGCAGAATTAAGTCCCAGTCCTGCTGACCACACTATCCCTGATACAAGCCATGATGCCCTTGGCCTTCCAGGCCATCTCAGCACCCTGCTAGCTCCTCTTCAGTCAGCTGTCAACCAGTACTGCCAGGTCCTTCTCTGCCAGGCTGCTCTCCAGCCAGTCATTACTCAGTCTGTAACTTCAGGGGGTTATTGTGGTCAAAGTGTAGGACCCTGCCCTTGGCCCTGTTAAACCTCAGACCATTCTCCCTAAAGGAACTGAAGCAGCTTGTTGCAGTTTCCAAGAAAAGAACCAATGTACTGCACGAAATGAGGTCAGAAATAGTCTTCTGTGTGGTGGGGTGTGCATTGCCAATAAAGTACCAAGCCAGATGGGTACACAATCCTCAAGCTATAGTGTCCTCTGTACATTCTTTTGGGTGGGTGTCACAGTGAATGAACAGACATGAAGGTAACAAGTAGAAATTTTCCTGTTCATGGAACAGTTCAATTGTTCTGAACCAGTCATTCTGCACAGTAGGTATAAGGTGAAGGGGTGTAATGGAAGCAATAATGATGCTTTGCAGAGTGGAACATCTCCATTAGAATAAAACTGGAGAGCTGGTGTCAGCACCTATCTGGCTGTCTAGCAGCTGAGCAAACCTTAGAAAATAGGTCTCTCAAGGTTTTTCAAAGACAAGTGCTCATTGTTTTCCAAATAACACTGGATTTGCCGTTTTGTGCTACAGACACCACTTAGCATGTTCTGAAGTGAATAGGTAAGTGTCTGGAGCAGTAGCTACCTCGATACTCAAAAGGCAAAGTGTATTATTTGTAGACAGTACTTAGCAGCATAATCAGAGTACAAAGAAATACAAGTGTATTTAGAAATACAGGATTAGCAAGAGTTTTCTGTCTTTTAATGAACACTGCCTTATTATCTCAGGTAATGCACCATGCAAACCTTTTTACATACATAACAACTTTATCTTAAAACTACTACGTGGCATTTTTTTTCCTGTAACTACTCTACTGAAAGACCACGTTGTACCTGGTTGTGTCAATGGTTAGGAATATTATTGTAGTATCTCCAAATTGCCAGCTGAAATACCTTCAAAAAATACTCAAATACATTTCTGACAGCATAGTGCCTCCTGGGTGTAAGCTTGATGGTGTATTTGCACTGAACCTGTCTCTCTTGTGATTCTGCTGAACTGTGTGATGGGAGATAGAACTGCTAATACACAAGAATATACAACTCAGAAATGGAATCAGGGCTGAGAATAATTATTTTTCTACTCCATTTTTCAAAATAGACCTCTCTGACAGAAGATTGGAAGTATTGTTATCCACAAGAAAAAAAGCATCACAGAGGGAAACCCCCTCCCACCTGGAATGTTTGTATAGTTGTGGTGGGTTCAAGACCACAATTAAAGATAAAGAAAAAGAAAACAAAGCAGTTAGGTCTCGATGAGATCTCGGCTAGAATTTGCCAGACGATGGGTAGCTTAGGGAAAATGGAACAGGGTTTATTAACTCTATAACTGAACACAGAAAAGAAGAAAAGGTTAAGCAAGTTGGTGCACACAAACTAGAAACTGCGTCACAAATGAAATCACATATCCTGAGAAAAATAAAATGGGAGATTACTATCATGTTGGTCCTTGGTTTTTTTACATTAGAGACCTGGGGAAAGAACACGTCAGTCAAGTACACATGAGTATCACCACCCTCTCGACTTCATGTGTCCCCCCTGTCTGCAGACACCGGCACCTTCTGCTGGTGAACTCTTCAATTCTTCATAGTAGCTTCTCCAGCTCAGTGCTGATTGGGCAGGCCTGATTCCTCAGCACCTGAGGTGCATCCCTAGATGCAAGAGACATGCTTTCAAACAGGCCCAGTCTCTATCTTTCATGCCCAAGGTTTAAGGATTCTTGAGTCCGTCTGCTTTCTTCAGCTAAGCATGAAGCTAAGCGTCTCAGATGCCTCTTTTAAGTCTCCTTCTCTCCCCAACACTAAACAGCATCCCCAGCTTTTCTCAGTGGCAGAAATGAGAGAACAATCTCTCTTCCTGCTGATTAGTGTTTTCTGAGATGGCGGCCACATGGCCTCAGCCACGTGTGGGACCCAAGATGGAGACCAACCACATGGGTGCACCAGCGGAGGCCCCCCTACTCCTACATACTTGGCCGAGAGGGTTTCACGACCCTCACTTCTCCTTTCTCCTCCTGTCTCAGCTCCAGGGGGAAAGGGAAGAATCCTTTAGCTGACCATGGGTCACTGAACGGCTGCTCCGTGGCAGCGGGAGATTGGTACTAAGTTCTTGCTTCTCCAGTCTGTGGTGCCAACACAAAGCTGGGCTGGGTCGAAGCCAGTGCCGCAGCTGCTGAGCTGGATCCAGGACCCCCGAAGGGCTGGGAGGCTGCTTCTCCCTACCCCACTGTCTACAGTAGTGCAGAAGGCCCAAAGGCCCACCGCGCCCCCTCTGCGATGGGGGAAGCAGGGCTGGGGGCAGCAGAGCCGCGGCACACCATGGCTAGCCATCTTCCCCGTTGCCCACTCAAGGCAGAATGGGTGCCCAGGGAAGCAGGGCCACCACTCCCCACTGCTGTCTGTGAGAGGGCTACAGGGCCACAGCCAGGCACCATGTCCACCCATCTCATCTTCCGCCCACACCCTGGGAAAGTTGGAGCTGAAGGCCCATGCTGGGCAGGAAACCCCAGCCAAAAGAAGTAGGGTTGGGTTATCACCCCTCTTTTTATAGTGTCACCTAGTCCACCTCCCCAGGGCATGTCACTGGGGCAGGGGGGTGTCCTCTTAAAGCAACAGGCATCTTTTTTCTTCCCGAAAACACAAATCTATGTATCTGAAAATTCTGGTAATTTTCAACCTGCAATAATAATAAAATCTCAGAATCATAGAACATTAGGTATTGGAAGGGACCTCAAAAAAATCACTTGCTCCAATCTCCCTGCTAGAGCAAGATCACCTAGATGCAGTTTCCAGGAACATGTCCAGGTGGGTTTTAAACTTCTCCAGAGAAGCAGACTCCACAGTCTGCCTGGGCAGCCAGTTTTAGTCACACTCACTGGGAAGAAGTTCCTGCTCATATTTATGTGGAGCCTCCTAGGTTCCAGCTTACACCTATTGCTCCTTGTCCTATCACTAGATGACATTGAGAAGAGCCTGGCTCCATCCTCCTGACATTTGCCTTTTCCATATTTATAAACATTAATGAGGTCACCCCTCAGTTTCCCTTTTTTCCCAGCTAGAGACCAAGGTTGAGTGTTAGAAATGAGAATGAATCCAGAGACACTAGGGATTTTTCTCTAGTTTGCGTTCACTTCACTTTTCTCTCTGCTCACCACTAAAAAACAAGACGTCCTGAGATTGGATTGTTTCTACAAAACAGAAAGGTTGTTTTTCATGCTGAAGATAAAACCTTAAAACATGTAAGCCTCAAACTTTTCCTATTGAAATGAATCCGATATTGAATCTGAACAAGTTATTACAGGGCAAAAAACCCCCCATAAAATATATTCCAACAAAGTTCAGTATCTCAGCTGTAAAAAGGGCAATGAATGCAGCAAACTAAGTGAGGGAAACGAGGCGAAATGAGATGTCTGTATCTACAAGTGCTGACTCTGAGCAAAAATGACAGTGGTTGCACTGCAAAATCTTTGGTTTATTCTTTTAGTTAAGGTAACTGAATTGGCTGAAGCTTTCAATTTAAAATAAATAGCTATATGTAGTTAAGTCCTTAGAAATTCTCTACTGATGCTAAACAGCTCATGGCCCAACCTGCCTTCTCATACTGAAATCAGATAAATGATGAGCATTGGCTTCAGCTGAGAAGTTTTTTAATTATCTTTTGTTATGTTTCACAATTCTTTACACCACACAACAGTAAAATAATGACTAACCAAGACACAAGGCCAAATTCATCTTCTGAGCCACAAAATATTTGACTTCTTAGACAATTAGGGACTTTGAGCCATTTGGAAGCAAAGGCAAATATTCACTGTCCCACTCCCACAATGATTCTTAAAGATTGAATTTTATCCTGATGTTTTTCAAGCTACAAGTGCATTTACCCAACAGAAACTGACAGGTTTCTTACCATGTGTCAGTTAACAATTATCTATAATGATTTTTTTTTTCCTTTATCTGGATAGTGTTTATTTCCTTCATCTAATATGTTTTAATGTGCTACTTTCAAAACAGGTATGTGCCCAGGGATTTGTACCACTTGGATGGATTTTGAATGATTTTGAGATGCACACTTGCAAGCTCATTAATGAGCTTAATGCTGGAGCATTAAGTGTTGGAAAGAGTGCAGAAGTGGGCATCAAAGCTGGTGAAAGGCCTGGATAATAAATCTTATGAGGAGAGATTGTAAAAGGAAGAGGAGGCTAAGGGGACACCTCATCGTTCTCTACAACTGTCTGAAAGGACATTGTAGAAATGTTGGTGCTGGTCTCTTCTCACAAGTAATTAGTGACAGAACCAGAGGGAAGGGCTTCAAGCTGCAACAGGGTAGGTTTAGACTAGATATCAGGAAGAAATTCTTCGTGGAGAGAGTGGTCAGGCACTGGAATGGGCTGCCCAAGGGTGGTGGTTGAGTCCCCATCCCTGGATGCGTTTAAAAATTGCTTAGATGTAGTGTTGGAGGATATGGTTTTTGGGTGAACTTGTAGAGTAGGGTTGGTGGTTAGACTCAATGATCCCAAGGGTCTTTTCCGACATGAACAATTCTATGAAGACACCTCTTTTCAGACAGAATCTGTTATTTCTAAGCATTTTGGACAGTGACAGTCTTTCTTAACCTGAACCTACTTACTCCAGAACAACAGACTAGATTAATAATATATAGCTTTATTTTTCCCCGCACCGTTCAGAGAATGACAGGTATGCATGATGCATTCTGCAGCTCTCACAGACTCATAGAATATTAGGGATTGGAAGGGTCCTTGAAAGATCATCTAGTTCAATTCCCCTGCCAGAGCAGGATCACCTAGATTAAATCTTAAGAGACTTGTCAAATCCTTCAGAGAAGGAGACTCCACAAGCCCCCTGGGCAGCCCTTTTAATCAGTTTCTACTGAGAATCAGTCTGATCTTCCTCACAGACACACAGACACACTGAGGAAATAATTTACTTAATACAAGACTTATCCCAAAGAAAATATTCTAGAGAGTTCTGTATCAAACTGTAACACAAGCACAAGCAAAACATGTTGAAACTCGGAGTGTTGAGCAAAAACCACACTACGCCTGAGAGTAAAACACAACTGGGGAAGTAAGATTTTTCCATGCTACACCTCCTTCCTCCAATTTGCACTCTGGATGCTCAAGCTGAGCCTTGTCAATGTATGCTGTTATTAAAGATAATCAGGAGCAATATTTTTTGTTTTAGATGTGGGGTGTTTCTTTAATGGATCTCAGAATTATTCTTTTACAGGATCTGCAAATGAAGGACTTTGCATACTTTACAGAATAGACTTTTGGCTCAGAATCTCATCAGATATGCTAATGAACGAAAGCAGCAGCAGACCCTTGCAAAACCTTTCAGAAAACAGATGTTAAAATTGTTAATGTGAAGCAGTAGATGTACAGTATTTGAGATTTTACAGGGGAAATATTATGTTATATTCCTTATCCACAGCAAATGTTGTGTTCCTTACCACAGATGGCTGTAAAAGGCACATACATAGAATTACACACAGAATTTTTGAGACTGGAAAAGACCTCCGAGATGATCAAGTCCAGCCTATGACCTAACATCATCACATCTTATAAAATATTCCTTATTCATTTAACATTTTTATAATAAATTCATTATTTCTACACCATAGCATGACTTGTGGCTTGAAGCATTGTAGTAAGGGAAGATGCTTTGATTTGGAACGGACAAAGTCTCATTGTGAACAAGCAACTCATTGTAGTGCTATAAAGTGCTGTGGTTTGTGTAACAATGGCTCTAGCAGGTGGCATATGGCTAATACCAGTATCTGCGGGGTGCCAGACATTCCTCACATTTTCTGTGAGAGGAATTTTGTGGTAGATTTGGATTGTAAAGGCACGTGAGCATCTGCTGCCTACTCAGTCTCATTATCATCAACAGAGTTAACTCCTACAGCCCTCAGCCTGGCTTCCAGAACCACAAGTTCAATTTTGCTTTCGTAATGAGCAGTGACTTTAACATTCAATCTTGAAAGAATTGCTCCAACTGAATGCAAAGAAATATTTGGTTGCAAAGGAAATGCAACTGTTTTAAAGGATATTAGAAATGCTAACCCAGTAATTTAATATTGTTTTCTCTGAGCTTTATTATTACATTAAACTCTTAAGTTTGGATTAAAACATTTGCATTGTCTTTTGTTTCCCATTGTTTAAAAGAAATCTGAGACCTAAATTAAACCACTGAATCCAGATTTATCTGGAACTGGAAACCTCTAAAATATTACAGAATCATAGAACATTGGGGATTGGAAGTGACGTCTAAAGATCATCCAGTCCAACTGCCCTGCCAGAGCAGGATCCCCTGGATCTAGTCACAAAGGAACATGTCCAAGTGGGTTTTAAACCTCTCCGAAGAAGGAGACTCCACAATCTCCTTGGGCAGTCCTTTCCAATGCTCTGTCACCCTCACTGTGAAGAAGTTCATTCTCAAATTTACATGATGCACTCAGTTTACCATCAGTCAGTGTAGTATTTATGTCAATTAAAATCAAGAACAATAAAATCCATAATGACCTCTAAGGAGTCTTTCTGCTCTCTCCTTCAGACTCAGATTTTGATTTTATAGACTGCTATTTCTTTTTTATTCCTGTCTCTATTAAATCACTGATAGCTTTAAACAGACACATAAAAGTCTCTTCAGAAATTAAGGCGGTATCAGGGTCCAGTTAACCTTGTGCACAGTGATTGCTTTTCTGGGGACTAGTTAACATCACCATCTCCCCATAAATATACATCCATCTGTGTGCCCTCAAGCACAACTGACCAGCAGGAGTAGGGAGGTGATTGTCCCCCTGTACTCAGCACTGGTGAGGCCACACCTTGAGTACTGTGTCCAGTTCTGGGCACCTCAGTACCTAAAGGGAGATACCGAGGTGCTAGAATGAGTGCAGGGGAGGGCAACAAAGCTGGTGAAAGGCCTGGATAATAAATCTTATGAGGAGAGATTGAAAGAGATGGAGCTGACTATATGAAAGTACATTGTAGATATGTTGGTGCTGGTCTCTTCTCACAGGTAATTAGTGGCAGAACCAGAGGAAGGGCTTCAATCTTCAATAAGGTAGGTTTAGATTAGACATTAGGAAGAAATTCTTCATGGAGAGAGTGGTCAGGCACTGGAATGGGCTGCCCAGGGTGGTGGTTGAATCACCATCCCTGGATGTGTTTAAAAGTCGCCTAGATGTAGTTTTGGGGGACATGGTTTTTGAGTGAACTTGTAGAGTAGGTTTGATGGTTGGACTTGATGATCCGAAGGTCTTTCTCAACCTGAATGATTCTATGATTCTAATACAACTCATTAGCACAACAGAAATAGAAACTGTCCACACCTCCCTGTGTTTATGCATCTACTGAAATAGCTATTTTTACTGAAATTTTGACTGTACTTGAGGCGCAGGTAAATATAGCCATTAGCAGTAAGGGAACCTCCACAACACACGTGTTTGTCCACGCATGGTGAGGGCTGACATTGTCCTGCAGAACTAGTAGCAGTGACCAGGGCTAGGTAACTCACCAAGAGGCAAAGACCATGGGGGCAGGGCAGCCAACCTGCCCACCCACTCAGTCTCTGGGACCAGCACACTGCTGAGGGCTGTTGCTGGGCCAACAGCACACTCAGAAGCAGCTCAGTGACCTGGCTGTGCCCCCAGAGTGCCTTGAATAGGACTAGTGGCAGGATGAGGCCACTTGTGATTGCTGGGGCTCTGGGTCAGCCCCACCAACAAATCACATCTCAAATTTTGAAACAATGTCTGAGATGCCCCATGTAACCTCAGGGTACCTCAATGAAAACCATCTCCAGTGGCATAAAAAACTATACTCTATGTTGACTAATTATAGAACCATAGAATGGTTCTGGAAAAGACCTCTGGAGATCATTTCATCCAATCCTCCTGCCAGAGCAGGATCCTCTAGAGCTGATCATGCGGGAACGTGTCCAGGTGGGTTCTGAATATCTCCAGATACAGAGATTCCCCAACCTTTCTGGGCAGCCTGTTCCAGTGCCCTGTTACCTTCACTGTGAAAAAGCTTATGTTCAAACTGAACCTGCTATGTTCCAAATTATGCCCAGTGCCCATTGTCCTATTGGAAAGCATCAAGAGGAGCCTGGTCCATCCTTCTGACACTCACCCTTCAGGTACCTATCAGCATTCATTAGAGGTCCCCTCAGTCTTCTCCTATCCAGGATGAACAGCCCTAGCTCTCTCAGCCTCTCCTCATAAAGCAGATGCTCAAGCCCCCTGATCACCTTAATGACTCTGAGTTGGACTCACAGCAACAGGACCTCCTAGACCAAGTTGCACAGGAACATGTCCAGGCAGGTTTTAACTATCTCCAGAGAAGATGACTCCACAATTCCCCTAGGCAGCCCATTCCAGTGCTCCATCACCCTCACTGTGAAGAAGTTCCTTCTCACATTGATGTGGAACCTCCTATGTTCCAGCTTACACTCATTACCCCTTGTCCTACCATTAGATGCCACTGAGCAGAGCCTGGCTCTATAACTCCTGACACCCATCCTTTCCATATTTATAAACATTGATGGAGTCACCGATCAGTCTCCTTTTTTCCAAGCTAAAAAGACCCAGCTCCCTCAGCCTTTCCACATCAGGAAAGATGTCCCACTTCATCATCTTTGTGGCTCTGTACTGGACTCTTTCAAGCACTTCAAGCAGTAGCAGCTTCTGTTTTGGAGGGTTATGAAAATGTCTATAGTAGAGACCAAACCCAGATGTTGATAACTGCAAGGTGAAACAGTGCTACAGTCTAGAATATGTCATCTCCAGGGCATCTGCAAGTGCTGCTCAAAGATGTGGCATCTGAGCAGGAAATATGTTGCTAATTTTGAAATAGCTGCAGGGGTAGCAATTTTTTTCTTTAGCAACAAACAAACTTGTATTTATTTGCTTTTATGACAGATCAAACAAATGCTAGTACCCTGCCAATAGGATGGGAAAACACGACTTTCCTTCAAAAACGATTCACAGCAGAAGCGCTTTCACGGAGGAAGTAGCATTATTTATTTGCCGGTCTTCTGAAGGAAGAAATGTTTTCATACACAATTCCCTCTGCTGGTTTTGACCTCTCCCATTGAACAAACCAGATGCAGTCAAAGTAGGGGGTTTTCAGATTTTCCTTTGTCACAAATATTGATAGGAGTGCACACATACTTAACATGTAAAGAGGCTTTCATGCACCATATGTGCCAAGCATGAAGCTCAGACATTGCATCGCAAACCTAACAACACAAAGCAGCACTTTTAATGAGAACGAGCCTTTTGAGCGGGGAGCAGCTGAAGGAAAATAACCCAAACTCAGCCAGACATGAAGCAGAAAAATGTGCACATGGTCACATCTCTCCTTTCATAAGCATTCCAGAACATCTGAAAACAGTTGCCTGGGGAAAATAACAGCAATTTTGACTGCAGGAATCACTGTCTGCGACTCGTGAAGTCCTAACACTGACAAGCGCAATGAGTCAAAAACATGTAGAAAAATCATTACAATATTAACTGAAATGTGTAGAAGTTGTCAAAGTTGTCTTGCCATCGGTCTCACAAGAAATGCAACTGACATAACTTTCAAAACCCAGACAATCTTTTGTTCAGCATTTTGGCCAGAGTGAAGATGCCTTTTTAGCTGTTTTTAAGTGGCTGGACCAAGAAATACAGTGTCTTAGATTAACTAGACATACTTTTAGATACACAATCCTTAGAGCTTGCAAAGATCTGACCAAAACTCTCCTTCTTCAAGCAGGTGAATCCTGCTTCTCTCTTCTCTTTATATTGAAAATAATGGTAGAATAAAGAACCATTAAGGTTGGAAAAGACCTCCACAATCATCGTCTAAATGTCAATCCAACCCCACCATACCCACCAAACCATGTTTTCCAGTGCCACATCTACACATTTTTTTAATCCCTCCAGCAACTCCACCACCTCCCTAGAAAAATAAATAAGTG
The DNA here is from genome assembly GCA_013400115.1 of Rhinopomastus cyanomelas. NCBI lineage: Eukaryota > Metazoa > Chordata > Aves > Bucerotiformes > Rhinopomastidae > Rhinopomastus > Rhinopomastus cyanomelas. Next base: position 220,324 of record VXBP01007797.1, read on the forward strand.
AAACACTACAAAAGGAATACTTATACTTGAAGGAATAATGTAACTAAAGGTTTAGTCATGTAGGATACTCCAGTTAGTGAAGTTTTGTCTTTATTTGCAAGTCTGTCAGTATTGTAGAATGCGTATAGAAGAAAGGATGTTTTTTCCCATAAAATTTTGATATTGATATTGGCCCCCCTGGATGTGTTCCTCTGTGATCTGTGTTAGATAGTTTTGTCCTGCTGCGGCGGGGGGTTGGACTCGATGATCTCTTGGGTCCCTTCCAACCCCTAACATCCTATGATCCTATGACATATGTAAGACATCGAGTTTATTCAGTTCAGGAAATGTCAAAGCACTACTGGAGTCTTCAGGAATATGCCCTAGTACGAAACAAACTCTTCACAAAGGTTTGGAACCTGTGTCATATGAGGAATGACTGATGGATATGGAGCTGTTTAGCATATTTCACAATCTCCTGATGCCTTGATCACCATCTTATCTGAAACTAAAGGCATCTTAAGTCACCATTTGCAGGTGACCATTTAGGACATTTTCAAACATGGGCAGGTTCTACCAAATATTCACACACGCAGCCATATACTTGCAGTACTGTAGTAATTGTAAAACACTCTAGTAGGACAATGTTCAAGTGTCCTCCTGGAACATGTGTGATACTGTTTTCTGGAGCCAAAATAAATCTTTGGATTCAAAATTGGCTATGCTGCTGAGGGTAAATATCTTCTATCATTTGCTAATTATATTCAAATCAGGACTGGGTTAAGGATAAATTGAACAAACTGGATGGTCCTGGGTGGGATACACCCACACGTGCCAAGGGAGATGGCAGCAGTCATTGCTAGGCCACGCTCTGTAATCTTTCTTAAGTCATGGGAATCGGGAGAGGTGCCTAGAGACTGGAGGATAGCAAATCTCACTCCAGTCTTCAAAAAGGGTAAGAAGGAAGACCAGGCATAACCAGGTGGTCTATCAGTGCACGTGGTCTATCTTGACTTCAGTAACCGTGGGAGAGGTTGTTGAATGCTATCTTCACAGCCATACTGAGGTAGAGTGTGGTCTACATGACCAGGTGGTGAGGCTGGCTGCAGGATAGAAGCCAGAGAGTAGTGGTCAGTGGGACAGAGACCAGTCCTGTTCAATCTATTCATTAAGATGAGGGATTAGAATGCACTGATGACACAGAGCTGGGACGTGTGGCTGACACCCCAGCAGACTGTGCTGTCATTCAGCAGGACCTGGACTGTCTGGACTGTCTGGAGAGCAGGCCAGGATTCCATTGTCCCTCTTGGCCACCTGGGCACACTGCTGGCTCATGTTCAGGCAGGTATCGATCAGCACCCCCAGGTCCCTTTCTGTCTGGCTGCTCTCCAGCCACTCCGACCCCAGCCTGTAGCTCTGCATGGGATTGTTGTGGTCAAAGTGCAGCACCCGGCACTTGGACTTATTGAATGCCATCCCGTTGGACTCTGCCCAACTGTCCAGGCGGTCAAGGTCCTGCTGCAGAGCCCTTCTGCCCTCCAACCCAGCCACATCTGCCCCCAGCTTTGTGTCATCTGCAAACTTGCTGATGACTGACTCAATGCCCTCATCCAGATCATCTATGAAGATGTTTTATCTGGAAGAACAGAGCTTCTATGTTGAAACAAACAGCTACAAGTAAACCAGCACAGTTCAGGCTCTTTAGAGCCTGTCCTGAACCAGCAACAGTTTTATTGTGCCACTCACTTCTGTCCTAAAGAATAAAGATGGTTTCTCAATAACTGAATCAGATTATGAAGTTGATGGATATTAACTTTTCCTCTCAAGTTTCATGTCACCCCCTGCAATGAGATACCAACCTGAAACATGGGTGCATGACTGAAGCAGTGTGAAGCTGCAGGAAGCCACAGTGTGAAAGATTTCAGACTTTGTCCAACTCAAGAAGACGCCTATTCAGAAGCAGATGCGTTACAAAACACTTGGCTCCAGCAAGAAGCTGAGGCAGTGGCAACGTGCATTCCTATGAGATATCCATTTCTTCAGCACAGTTACTTAAACAAGCTCTCACATAAAAGGTAGTTTCATTCCAAATATAATCTCTTGCATAATTCCAAGCATAAACATAAATTATTTTCATGTGACCATTAGACAGTATAGAGTACTGGGTGAAAGAGTGAGAAGAAAGTAAAAGCTAATTTGTACCTTGAAGTTATAGAAATGCCAGAGTTATCTCAGTCTCACATATGGGCTTGGGGGCAATTCCTCTTGAAAACATGATGTTATTTTGTACAGGTTTTTTTCCCATGGTCATAGCCAAAAATATTTTATATTTAATTTTGAATCAGCAGTGAGAACCTGCATCTTCTTGTCATTCATTTTTTTCCCCATAATTATGTCAAATGACAAAAAAAAAAAAAAGGATATTGTGTTGTGAATACTGAAGTTCCACATTAACTGCTTAAAATGTAAGAGATTATATACTTTTGGCGTGGGATATAGCAACAAATATGGTCACAGAAGCCATGAGTCACTATCATCACAGCAATCTTGATTACATAGTAGTCACGGTTTTTCCTCCTAATGAAGTTTTTCCTGGAAGAAAATTGTTGTGGGTTCAAGACCACCATTAAAGATGAAGGAAAAGAAAACAAAGCAGTTAGGTTTCAGTGAGATTTTGGATAGAATTTGCCAGACAATGGATAGCTTAGGGAAATTGAAAAGGGTTTGTTAACTCTGTAACTGTATACAGAAAAGAAGAAAAGTTGGTGCACAGAAACTAGAAACTGCATCACAACTGCCATTAGATATTCTGAGAAAAATACAATGGGAGATCACTATCGTATTGGTCCTTGGGTCTCTTTTCACATTAGAGATCTGGGAAAAGAACATATCAGTAGAGTACAGATGACTGCTACCCCCTTCTCTATTATTCATGTGTCACCCCTGCCTGTAAACAGTGGCACCTTGGCTGTCCAGACTGATGAATTCTTCAGTTCTTCAGCGCAGCTTCTCCAGTTCAAAGCTGATAGGGCAGGCCTGATTCCTCAGCACCTGAACTGCATCCCTCTATGCAGGAGACATGCTTTCAAACAAAAACATAGTCTTTCATGCCCAAGGTTTAAGGATTCTCGAGTCCTTCTGCTTTCTTCAGCTAAGCATGGAGAAATTCTCCCCAGTACCTGGGCATCCCCAGTTTTCCTTAATGGCAGAAATGACAGACAGTGTCTCTTCTGCTGACCAGTGCTCTCTAAGATGGTGGCGGCTGCATGGCCCTGGTCACATGCAGGACCCAAGATGGAGACTGACCGCATGGGCGCATCAGCAGGGCCCCCCCACACTCTGCAAATGTGATTGAGAGGGTTCCATGATGCTTCCCTCTCCTCCTGTCTCAGCACTAGGAGGAAAATAAAGAGGAATCCCTTCAGCTCACTGCAAGTTGCTGAATGGCTGCTCTGTGAGGGGGTGGGGGTTGGTGACAGTAGACCTTGCGTTTCCGGTCTGCCAGGCCCAGGCTGTGGCTGGGGTCTGAGCTGGGGCTGGGCCCTGGCCATGCAGAGCTGCCGCATCCCACAGCAGAGGGAGGCCAGGGTCCAGCCAGGCCGAAGCAGGTTTGTCTTTCCTCCCCCCACCACCCTTCCAGGTGGTGTGTGTGGTGGGGGTTAGCACGGGGCAGCAGCCCTATACTGGGCTAGAAATTCCTCCACAAAAAGAGGCAGGGCTAAGATCACTGGCCCCTTTTATCTTCTCACCTAGTGCCACCCCTTAAGGTCAGGTACTTGGGACAGTGTCACCTTCCCCCAGAACAGGTCACTGGGTGGGGCTCCTCTTAAGGCAACATAGCTTTTTCTTCATGAAAGCACAAATTTGTAAATCTGAAAATTCTGGTAATTTTCAAACTGCAACAAAAAGAGAACCCTCAACATTTTCTGCAATTTAAAATAAGCCTTGTGTTTGTATCAACTGTATTCAATTGCAATTAGAAATGCAGTTTAATTTGCTATGATTTACTAATTAATTTACTACAATTGCATTGTAGTCAAGAAATTCACATTCCTGGAATCTTGAAAAGTAAAACCTATTCCCTTGAAAATGTACCTGGTCAGATTCTTTTCAGTCATCTTCCGAAGTTATTTTTTTAATGAAATTTTCATTTGGAACCCAACTTTTGCCATCTTGAATGGCTTTAAGAGGGAAGGTTTTTCTTTTTCTTTTTTTTTCTTTCCCACCCTCATGCAGCCCTGACTGAGAGTTAAAATCTTTACAAATTGAACCCATTTTGCAGTGAAACAGAGAAAATTCTTTAAAATTAAAAATAATTAATGACAAAAGGAAGAGGCAGAAAACCCGGGAGCGTTAGCTGTCTTCACTTGCTCTCCCTATGTCATCTCCACATGCATCAGAGATGGTGGAAAGAAGTGGATGTGTCACTCACAGTGACCATGGAGGACAGACAGCACCTTTCCTTTGAACTGAGGAAACAATATATTGCCTAAGAGCACAGAGCCCTTTGCTTTACCCTCCAAGAAAGCAGTGTTCACAGTTTTCCCATGGGCAGCACAAGTGTCACACAGGCAATGACTCCCACTTCTCCCTGGAAAAGTAGACCCCTAATATCATGGGGTTTTATTTCATAAGTAAAACTGGTGAACATATCTGAAAAATGATTCTGGGGAAACATCTATTTCCAAGGGGTAATTCTCTGCAGGAAAAATGAGGCTTCTCTGATAACGATCTTAAGGCACTACTCTCCAAATGGCAGCATGAAAAGCTTGTGGGCAAGCGTTATCTAATTAATGCTGTCACGTCCTTCATCAACCAGCATCTGAATAAAGAGCATAGGGAAAGAATGAAATCTGAGGAGTCATTAGAAACTGAATAAAATAAAAAATTAAAAATAAATGAAAATTAGCAAATACAAATTTAAAACAAATTAAAATTAAAAATAAATTAAAAAAGCATGCTCACTTAATTTCCAGTAATGACACCCTTAAGCAACAGGCTAGTCTAGGCCATAGCGTGATAGAGTATGATATCAGTTTGCGTGTGCTGAGTATAGGGTTATTTGATTACATTGGTGGAATCCAGGTGCTTCTTTACCCCCTCCTCCTTTTCAGCAAAAGAAATACTAGAAATGTTTCTATCACAGTGTTCAACGCATGCAAAAGTGACAAAATGTCAAGTCTGGCAGGGTCTTTCATAAGGAGCACTTTGCAAACAGGTACTTCAAAGGCAACACCCTCTCTCCAGCCTTACTACAGAGCTATGTAGGGGCTCTTGCTCAAGGCAGTGAGCTGGTAGCTTCAGTTGCTCTGTGACTAAAAGCGATCATCTTACAGCAACTGAACATCCTGCTGTCTTTCCTAAAAACATTGGCATTTTAGCTTTTGTGGTGGGTTCAGGACCACAATTTAATATCAAAGAAAGAAAAGCAAAGCAGTGAGGTCTCAATGGCATCTCGGATAAAATTCACCAGACAACTGATGGCTTAGGGAAACTCCAGAAAGATTTATTAACAGTAACTATACACAGAAAAGGTTATGCAAGACGGTGCATACAAACTGGAAACTCTGTCATTAATGCCCTCACAGAACCTGAGAAAGTAGAATGGTAAACCACTCCAGTTTGGGCCTTGGATCTTCTTCTATTTAGAGACCTGGGAAGGAAAGCATGTCAGTCCAAGATGGCCTGAGTTTCTCAGCGCCCACACCTGCATCCCTCCGTGCAGCAGACATGCATCCTCAATGCTCTCGGGATGGCCCGAGTCTCTCAGCGCCCACATCTGCATCCCTCGGTGCAGCCGCATGCATTTCAGCGTGGCTTCTCCAGC
>VXBP01007797.1:228480-270571 GCA_013400115.1 Rhinopomastus cyanomelas
TCTACAATATGGGATGTTTTCGTCCAAGTCTGAAAAATTCCTTTAATCAAGGTTATTCAAAAGTAGGTCAAATATCAAGTATAAACTTCCTATTTCATTATTATAAATAATGCTGAAATAGCTAGTGTTCACAGACCATAGCAGAGTGTCAACGGAGAGATGATTAAAGTTCAGCTCATGCTCCTTGAACTACTTGGCCCCCAACTGGAATTGACACAGCAGGAAGCATGCATCAACACAAAAACATTTGTAAAAACAGATAATGAGATTTCCTACAAAGAAAAATAATGTGGATATTTTATTAATAGGCAAAGGCTGCCCTTATTTTTCTGACTAAAAAAGACCCAAAATTTTTTTCCTTATAAATGAGGAATTTCCAAGACTCAGAGAAAAAGCCATTCAGCACTGAAAAGCAAGGTATGAGGAAATCTGGAAATGATGCCTAAGATTTTTAGCTGCCTCAGAATGCGACAAAGTACCCAAAGCGAACAGATTTATGAAGTATCTTGATTAATCATAAAAATCGTTGCTTATTTTATAGACTTACTGCAAATTAAATTGTATGAAAAGACCAAAGGAAATTGTGCACACCTTTTTACAGTCTTTCCAAATACCTGCATCAGCAAAACTTTGTCTGCATGTTGTGCATACATTGTAGGCTTTAGAAACCTTTAAAACATTTAATAAAATTTAATAAGACGAGGTTTATCTTGAACCTGTTTTATATATCCCCCCTGAAGTAATTTTGCTGTAAATTTATTCCATTTTCTAACATAAAAAGACAAACCTTTTATTGATAAATACAGGCTTTACTGCAGAAGGGGAATTGCCCTCTTCTTCCTTATTCCTCTCCTCCTTCATTTCAAACCATCAACAGTCAAACTCCTGCAGTTAAAGCGAAATTTCTCTGGAATGTTAAAAGTTTTTAGAAACCAAGATGGTTTAAAATGAAGAATAAGAAAATCAAAACTTGATGCAGTTTCTATAATAATGAGCATCCGGTAATACAGTCTGACTATTTTTTGGAATGGGAGACCTAATTTCAAGTTTGAGAAGCGATCTTTCCGATGCATACAGATGCATAATTTGAGGGGCCAGAGTTGCTCTGCAAAGCAAAATTCCTTCTAAAGTTTCTGCCACCACCTGGAGAACTAAGGAGATGTGTTTTCATCTCACAGCCTTCTTTACTTGTGCTTCCAACGGTCACTCCCCTCCTGGGCTCCCACAGCCAGGGCTGCATGCTACTTTTTTTCCTGATTTTTTCATTCTTTTTCGTGTGTCTGCCACCAGCACTGACTAACTCATGGATGCGCATGAATTAACTAAGTACTACAGAAGTTCCTGGCTGGATGGAAAGAGAGCTCACCTGTCAGCTTTGACTTGATTTGTCCTGTGTGCAAATGCGTGTAAAAGGAGTGTTTGGGATAGAGAATGCCACTAGAGGGACTGATCCTGCTGCTGCTGGCAATCATCTAAGCAGCCCTTTCGAGCAATGCTGACACTGGGGCATTGATAAAGATGTGGATAGGACGATTAGCCAGCTAGCCCTTTTCTGTCTATTCTTCTTCCCTGCCTTTCACGCTGCTGCAGCCCTGCTATTAGAGAATCCAGCTTTTCCTAACGTGCATGCTCTTGGCTTGGCTGGTGGACATCTAGTTGCTCTTCACTTTGATTTTACTCATGGTTGGTGGAGACAATTGCCTATCAGCCTCCAGCAGGAAAGCCTGCTGCAATGGGATGTCGGGGTGCTTTGCAGTCTCAAATGTTCTTTCTTCTACCCTGGTAAATCATGAAGAGGTCGGCCCTTCCTCTATAATTGGAGACAGTTTCCTTCCTTCCTTGTGCATGTTTTAAGTGCTTAATTGCAAAGTGTGGTGGCTTCTGATGTGTGCTTTCTAGTGTCTCAGGAGATGCACAAGGGCATGGGACAATAGGATGAGGGGTCATGGTTTGAAGCTGGAAAAGGGCAGATTGAGGCTAGACATGAGGAAGAAGTTCTTGAATCTGAAGGTGGCAGATCCATGGAACAAGCTGTTAAAGAGGTGGTGAAGACTTCATCCCTGGACACATTCAAAGCCAGGCTTGATGGAGCCCTGGGCAATCTGTTCTAGTTAGAGATGGGCCTGCTTGGTGTAAGGGGATTGGACTAGATGACCTTTGGAGGTCCCTTCCAGTCCAACACATTCTGTGAAAAAGTGTTTTAGCAGACCATAAAAGACTATTACCAGTGACAAACGTTCTCTGTGCACTTTGCGTGACACATCAAACCAAATATTTAGTAACAAAAGTATTTCAGTACTGTTCAAAGATGCCTAGCGCAGTCCGTTACTTGCGTCCAACACAGTTAGTGATTTTCAGAAATACTAATCTGCAAGGTGGTTTCACAAATAAAGCTTCATATACCTCTAAATCCTATTTTACAGATTAAAGGGGTAAAGAACACCTTTAATCTGGTCCAATACTCTCAGAGTCTAAGCAGTGCTTTTTTGCCAAGGATTTGCAAAGGATCCATATTACTAAAAGACTGTGTGCAGAGATGATGGCAGGGAAAAAAGAATAAGCATTTCACCCCTGGGTGCTAAGTGAGGACGGAAGCAAAAGCTGAATCTATTCTTTAGGCATATTCCAGAAGCCTGCAGGAGGCAGGTTTGACCATAACACCCTTTAGCCATGCACAGTGCAACACAAGCAGCTCTGCAATGAGAAGGGACTTTATAGAACCACGATTATCAGGTCCAAACTTCATCCCACCATCTCCCTAACCACTAGACCATGGCCTCAACCTCTAATGCTCTATCTATTAATTTTTTAAACACCTCCACTTCCCTGGGCAGCCTGCTCCAGTGCCTCACCACTTCATAGTACATCAGCTGCAGAATTGGTGTGAATGCCATTCAAACCTAGTGATTTGTAAGGATCATCTAGCAGTTTTTTCTACCTGTTTCTGCTGATACCGCTGAGAAATAATTATTTGGATTTTTTTCTAAACATATCATATCCTGTACTCCAGATGATTGTTTCCTAATGCTTGATTAGAACATTTTCCCATGCATTTTGACTAGGAACTGCTTGAATCTATTTATGCAGTGTTCTTTGCCAGTGACAACTTAATTACTTCCCTTTTGTTTATACAGAACAATTATCCAGTCATTCACTTTCTACATCCACCTGGACAGTCTGCATGACACCTGCAAAAATAAACTAGTTTAACTTCTCCTTTCATTTTCTATTGAAAACCACCCATTTTTCCTTGAAGCCATTATTAGGTAGACTTGGTTGCTTCTGTGAAGTCGTTGAGTGTGAATACCTTACACACATGCTCAATGGGTTTTCTTGATGACATCTTCATCCAGGGCTTAAGCCTGAAATGCTTTCATGCTTCAGGATTCTCTCATTAGTTGCTCCTACTACATAAGTTTACAATGCAGAGAAGTATCACTCTGGATCTTACACTCCTTCCTAACATCATCCCAGTCACATTAAGCCCAAGTCACCTTTTATATGGCAATAAAACAGCAGAATTTCCTCACATTTTCAGTTATCTCCTACAAAATTAGTTTGAAATCCCCTATGCTATTCCCTACACACCCAGGACATGAGATTTCAATCTGAAGTGATTTCCTAGTACTTCAAAGGTATCTTAATACAGTATTTCAATGATATCTTTTGGTATAGTTGGTTGGTTTCATTTGTTTTAAAAAAACCCCCTTAATACAATGCTTCTTCCAAAGTGATTTATGCTGTCATTTTTCATATCTGATGACTAGAATCTTACTGGTTTTTCTTCACCCACCTCCTGGGATCTATCAATATCTGCACTTGGAGAAAGTGCTTTCATTTGTCCACCTGGCTTTATACATCTACTTCTGAATCACAGAATAGCAGGGGTTGTAAGGGACCTCTGGAGATCCTCTAGACCAACTCTACTGCTACAGTAGGTTTGGCTAAAGCAGACCGCACAAGAATACATACAGGTGGGTTTTGAATGCCTCTAGAGAAGAAGATTCAACAAACTCTCTGGTAAGCCTGAAGAATACAAGAACACAGGGGTATAATTGATCATTTCTCATTATGTATTTACTTGCACTGCTTAGTAAGGATTTCAGACTTCATAGTACTTCAGTTATCATTTTTAGAAAGACTTGAAAGAGCGTGTGTGGATTAGACCATTGACAATCAATTACAGAATAAAATAACTCCTTTATACAAGTAGAAACTGACTCCAAAACAGCTCAGTGCTTCTCTTAGAAGGCACTAACAGATGTCAACGTCAGTCTTTAATTTCAGTTACTCACTTTGCTTAATCTCTGTATCACTAAGAGAGACACCCAGTGGGAACTTTCTCTCCAAAGAACACTGAATTCATAGGAGTGCGGAGCCCAGAACAGACAACACTTCACAAACTGCTGAACAGTTCATTGCTTGATAACCTGCACTCTTTGTGGTTTCAGGCTGCAGTTTACTTACAGAATCATAGAACAGTTTTGGCTGGAAGAGCCCTTCAAGATCATTGAACCCAACCTTTTCCTAACACTACCAGCACCATTAAACCATTGCACCCAGCACAACTACTCTTCTCTTCAACATGTCAGGGGATGGGGACACAACACCCTCTCTCGACAGGCTGTTCCAATGCCTGACAACCGCTTCAGGAAAGAAATTCCTCCTGACATTCAACCTGAACCTCCCCTGGTGCAGATTAAGGTCATCGCCCATTATACTATCACAGGCCATTAGGGAGAATAGACTAGCCCTTGGCTCTCTGCAACCTCCCCTCAAGTAGTGGTAGGGACCAATAAGGTCTCCCCTCCACCTTCTCTTCTCCAGATCCCTTCATCATTCATCATATGACACCTGTTCTACATCCCTCTTGTAGAGAGGGCCCCCACCTCTCTGGATACAGGACACAAGGTGTGGCCTCAGCAAAGCTAAGTAGAGAGGAATGATCATCTCCCTGCTCATGCTGGCCACTCTTCCTAATACAGACCAGGATGCCATTGGCCTACCTGGTCACCTGGGCACACTGTTGGCTCCTGTTCACCCAGCCCTTGTTAGGTAACAGTGCCTGTGCCTTACCACAGAGAAAATATTCAAAACTATGTTAGTGGACTACCACCACAGGTTTTAAGTCTAAAAATATTCCCAAGTAATGTTGATCCTCAGTGTTCTCTTAAAGGTGTGCCTCATCTCTCAGTGCCTTGGAGCTATTTAACTGCTGTTGGTGTTTGTTGTCTATGCAGCTTAGTTCATGCAGGGTCTTCAGTCTTAGATTTTCTTGGTGGCCATGGCTACGGGAACTTCATTGCATTCCAGCTCCTCTAAGTGCTAATTGCAGTGAAATTAACCTGGTTTAGGTTGTTGTACTAGATGGGTGAGGTTTACTGGGTTTGAGAACAGTAAAGCAACCAAAACTGCAAGCTGTTGAAGGACAATCAGAAGAGTTATTTTTCAGAAGAGCTTGAGACACCCAATGATATTTGGTGGCAATACTCAAACTACACAGATAAGGAACTTGAAGTTTTGGATGGTAGCTCAAAGGAGAGAAAATCTGGGAGTGGAGCACACATAAGAGATACCTATATCCTCAGTCTATCTTTATATGGGAAGAGGTCATCAAACCACTGCCAGTCTTTCCACTGGGCAGGTAAGGACTCTGCAGATTACAGAATGTTGTAAAGGTTCCTCAGCAGGGTGATGTACATTGCAAGTGCTGAATGAAAGAAAGGCAGTAACTACTCAGATTCAGGTGAAATCTCTTGGCTACCACGGAGGATTTTGTGCATCCCAGCACACCAGTCTTCTTCCACACAAGACTGGGCCTACATACACTCGGTTACTGTTTTACCATCCAGTTAATCACTGAATCAGTATTTTCCTGGGACTTTCAACTTCCCACTGGAAAACAAATCTTGATTTTATAGCACTCAAGCTGCAGGGATAGAAATGTGTAAAAGCTATGAGTCTACAAAATTACTGTAGCTAAATATAGTCATGTACTAATAAAAGTGACTGACACACCATGTGTTGATACACCTTAGAGAAAACTGCAGTAACACAGAATAATGAACCTTCATTTCCAAGTGGCCTTCCTATTTTTGTTTCTCAACCATATATTAAATTCTTTAAAAATATCTATTTTTAGATCTTACTAAAGAACCTACCAAGTATTGCCTGACTGAGGTATTTCATTAGCTTGCTTCAGAGTGCAGAGCTACTTTGCCCAAGTACTGGTTACTAGTCGTTCGTGTTAACTGGCCTGATTTGGGGAACCTCGACAACGTTCAGGCTGTTACTTCCTTCATAAAAGGGAATGAAAAGAGATTGTGACTGGGGACAGAAATGGGTTTCTCCACTGTAATGAGATGTCTAAATGGCAAGTTTGCTTTGGGACTCAGGATTAATCTTCTAGGCAGATGGAAAAAATCTGCATGTCGTGCTGCCATCCTCCATGGGGTGGGGAGGTGTTTTCTTTGATCCTGCATTGTTAGCAGTCAGTAGAAATGGGGTTGCTTCCACTTGTGTTGACTCAAGTTCAGAGTCTGGAGCCCAGCCAGATGCGCATCTAAGATCAAACACCTTTGTACGTTTTACTTATTATTAGTATTTAATTATTGAAGCAGATAATTTAATGTTTCCAAACAATTCTGCAAATAAATTCAAGAATAACAAACCAAAGGAAAAGAAAATACTTGCAATTAGAGAGACAATACATACTGCTCAGTGTAATTTTTGCATCTTTGAATACTGTATTTCTACCTTGCATTACTGAAGTGTTTGGCACGTTTATATTTATTGGACTTTTCAATCTTACAGTCCCTGAAGTGAAATGCTCTAGTGATTTCCTCTTTCTTTAGAATCTGACTCCATACAAACTTCAAAATATCAGGCTTCAAAATATTTGAAAGCAAATGTGCCTCAGGGAAAGACATTTTAGTTTTTAAGTCATAATAATTCTTAATAAATGCAACTATTTTCCTAAGAACAATTTTCAACTAAGTATTTTCTTCCCCTTCTGCTTTGGGCAAACTTACCCCTTTTCCCACCTTTCATAAAAATCACAGAATCATCATGGCTGTTAAGGACCTCCAGGATCATCAAGACCAGACTTCATCCCAGCATCTCCCTAACCACTAAACCATGGCCTCTAGTGCTCTAGCTACTTGGTTTTTTTAAACACCTCCTGGAATAGTGACTCCACCATCTCTCTGGGTAGCCTCTTCCAATGCCCAACCATTCTCTCAGGAAAAAGCTTCTTCCTAATCTCCAATCTAAACTTCCCCAACACAAGTCCGTTTCCTTTCATCCTATCATTACTAATTTAGGAGAAGAGACCAGCACCAACCTCACTACATCTTTAATACACACATATTTATGTACATAGTTCTTCTGTGACTGCACACCTCACTTCAGCTTAACTTACAATTGAGGAAGAAGTAATTAAGTTTTTTTTATTATTATTTTCTTATATCCAATACCAAGAAGGATGCCACTGTCAAACACAGAAGCAAACTTGCTTGCAGCACTTGCCTTATTAACAAATTCAATAATTCAAGCAAGGAAATAGTTCCAGTTAAGGAAAAAACCTAAATTACAGCCTGCTTTGTGCTATCTATCATTCTCCTTATGCTGCAGCCGTTGGAATTTAGCTGTGAGAATGGTTCCAATGGACTCTTAAGATCAACTTAATCTTTTCTCAACTAGTCAGAATATTCCCCATCATAGCGCTGCACTGCCAGTTCTCCCTGGTGGGGAAGCCCCAGTGCCCTTGGGCTGTTAGACCTGTGCACACATTTCACCATGCCTGTACACGTGATTTGGGAGGTGGGGAAAGGGACACAAACTTCAGGGCTGCATCCCTGAAAGCCTAGAAATGTAGGGTAATGTCATGCAATTTAGTGCCTCTTAAAAAAAAAAAAAAGCTCCCCAAGTCCTTTCCAAAACACTTCATGCCATGGCAGAAAGTCTGGGGAAATAGTCACCCAGTGTTACTCTTTCCTCTACAGAGTCTAGTCACAGATGTATGCCACATACACGCTCCAACAGTTAGCCCCTAGAATGAGTAGTAGGCCAACAAGGCTGAGACAGCCACATCACTAACAACCAACAGTTAGACTAAGAAATGATTTAGAATCTTTCCTATTAAAAGCTTTGACATTCCCATGAATCTCAGTTCTCAAAAATCAATCTAGTCCATTGAACATGTTTGACAGCAGCAATCTATTCATTAGAATGACAAAACTGCTACAAAATGCAGCATTTTCAGTTAAAATTAAATTATCATTAACAATGTGAAGTTTTCTCTTGCTTCAACATTATTGCTAAAACATAAAATGCAATTTATATGACAAAGACTTTAAAGTTTTACTGGCTTGAAGACCTCCATAGACACATTTCTGATTCACATTTCCCCCCAAAGTTATGAGCTTTGCTTGAGTCCCAAGCTTTCTGGATTTCTGAAAGCCCACAATTGCTGAGAGCAAAGAGTCTGAGTAGCTGTAAAGGCCATGGCGACAAACGCTCCTGGAGAGAGTGCTGCTAGTGAAGAGCTGAGGAAATAATAGCTACGTACAGGCAGCTCGGAGGGGAGGAAGCTAATAGCTGTAGCAGGTGGGGAAACTGTAAACTGAGACAGGATGTGATTAGAGTGGGAGGGAATGCAGGACAGAAATATGGGAAGAAAATGCAGAAGAGTGAGGGGAGCTTTAAGAGTTCAACAAGTGGGCTGGTGAGAATGAAGTCTGACGTGGGAAACTTTGTGTGGGAAGGTTCTGGAATGAGGATGTAACAGGAGAAAGAGGATGTAACAGGGGACAGGTAGGAAATGCCAGGGTGTTTAAGCCCTGAGACCAAGCGAAAGGACTGGGATTTGGGATGTAAATTGTATGAGGTTAGAAGGTGATTTGCAGCTTCATACACATTTGTTTTACTTTCAGACAGATCCTTTCAATTTTCAGTTGCACTATTTTTTTAAAAAGAACTTTTTCCTCAAACTGCTATTAAATACTTCCACCAGAGAGCTTCCCTCTGCCCTTGAAAAATGCTTCAAATTTCTTTCATTGTGGTTACACAACTAAAAACACTGGTATTTGCAAGTTATTAGGTAGCAAAGCCATGTACTTTAGGAATAGTGTAATGCATCTCCCTCTCTACCACTGCTGCACCCCAGCCTTCTCAGTCCTTACGTACACACACAAAATTTCTGCCAGTTCTGAAACAAATTAGAATTATCACATTTAGCCAAAAAAGTGACTTGGATATTTGTCAGTGGCTAGCAGGAGCCACCAGCTAGTAGCAGCATCCATCAGCAGCTCCTAACACAGCAAGGAAGAAAGCAAGGTTCTTCCACAGAGTCCAGACAAGCAAAAAAGTGGATAAAACCAATTTATGTTACCTATGAGACACCTGCAGTACAAGCCCAGGGATGTCCCAGGAGACAAGGCTAGAGAACAACACTCTTGCATCACAGGTTGAGATTAAATGGTGCTCCTGGGCCCTTGGGCAGAGGGGATGTGTGCAGGTGAAGCTGGTCAGGGCCAGTAAGTCCTGTTAACCTTTGACACCATTCTGCAACAGATGAATTGTGAGCATTGTAACAGGCTGCCCATGGGGTTGTGGAGTCTCCTTCTCTGGAGATGTTTAAAACCTGCCTGGATATGTTCCTGTGGACTTGGTCTATGTGATCCTGCTGTGGTGAGAGGATTGGACTGGATGATCTTTCGAGGTTCCTTCCAATCCCTAATGATTCTATGATTTGTATATTTTCCTTTCTCTAGCTTGCAGAATGAGTAATGTATGTGCTGACTCAAATAACAGTAAGAGAGGCTTAAAACTTATGACTTGCTAAGAGTATGAATAAGTCTACAATCACATGCAGTGATTTGTTTAGTTAATTGGCTTTGGGACTGAACCCAAGGGCAAGACATTGAAAAGTGCTGGTGTGCCATGGGAGGAAATGCATGATTTGGACACTCCATAGAGAAGAGGAGGCTCCCAGGTGATCTTATTGTGGCCTTCCAGTATCTGAATGGGGCCTACAAAAAGGCTGGGGAGGGACTTTTTAGGATGTCAGGTAGCGACAGGACTAGGGGGAATGGAGCAAAGCTGGAGATGGGTAGATTTAGACTGGATGTGAGGAGGAAGGTCTTCACTGTGAGAGTCATGAAAGCCTGGAATGGGTTGCCAAGGAAGGTGGTGGAGGCCACGTCCCTGGAGGTGTTTAAGGCCAGGCTGGATGAGGCTCTGGCCAGCCTGATCTAGGGTGGGGTGTCCCTGCCCATAGCAGGGGAGATGGAACTGGATGATCCTGTGGTCCCTTCTAACCCAGACTGACTGTATGACTTGGTCTAGGTGATCCTGCTGTGGCAGGGGGATGGGACTAGATGATCTTTCGGGTCCCTTCCAATCCCTAATGATTCTATGATTCTATAATTCTTTGTGTGCACCATGAGCCATTCTAAGAGCTAGCTTAACTGCCGTATGCACACAAAGAACTGGACTAGTACAACTTTGTATAAATATCTGTAAAATAAGCTATGCCACAAACAAAAGGGTAATTCCTAAGCAAGTTATATTTTTTTATGAGCTAACTTTATAGATGGCTTTGAAACACGTAGCCAGCAACCTCTCTGAACCTGTCAGGGGCTAAATATCATTAATAATTGTCTGTATGTGCAGAAGTTAATTTTGAAATATAGATTCATTCTCTTTGGGTATTTACTCCCCTCTGTATCTTTGCTTAAATGCAGGATGATTTTCAAAGTATTGCCAATAAGCAGATATGTCACAATTCCAGTCATTATGATCTTTCCTGGAAGCTTTTCAGAGACCCCTCACAAAACCTGTTGATTTTTTCTTTTACTTCCCACTACCGGAGTCTTAAGTGTCTGTTTAAATTCACGAACACTAGTCATATATCACCTCTCTGGAGCTGTGAGTGGTTGTGGCCCAAAGAAGCAGAGAGGACACTTCTTTGTCTTTCTGTTTTCTTTCACAGGACAGTCTTTGGGGTTTTTTATCCTGCCTTTTCCGTCTGCTTTTCTTCCAGTCCAAATCTCTTGACTGGGTTAAATACATGATCCAAATAACAACAGCTTATTTACCATGCTGTTTGGTGATGAATGCTTGGTGATTGCCTCCTATTCTTTTCTGACTGTAAAACTGAATTAGATTCTACACCGTGCAAATGTACACAATGCACATTGTAATGGCAGCTGGTGGAGTGCTGCTGCAGCCAATTCCGAGTCTGCTTCTTGCCTTGTGTGTGTAGCTCTCTGCCACCCCCTCTTCCAGCCAACACCCTAAGGAAAAAGTAAAAAGTACCAGGCACTGGCACCAGCTGGTCCTATTTTCCCTCCGCAGATATTCATGGTCTGTGATGGGAGCCATGATTCCCTAAAAGCCACATTTACCCAGAAGAAGGGAAAAATCACCAGGTTTTTTAGTCACAAAACTGAACAGCTTAAAAAATGCGCTTGTGTGTTTCTTGTTCCAAAGATGGTCTTTCTTACAGCAGTAAAAGTTACCTTCCTCGAAACATAAGCACACGTGCAAACACAGCCCAAGTGTGTTGCACCATGGCTTTGGGGTATCTTTTCCGACTAAGCGAGTTTTCCTGAAAAGAATGAGTTGCTACCTGCTTTGACTTGAAAAGGTTTAAACGGAGAAATACTTAGTTGTTAACAGCACAAGTGTGCTGAAGAGTGATGGACTCTTGTTTTGCAGTAAGGGATCTTCAGACTAGCCGCCCCATGATATTTCCAGGTGAAGCAACAAGAAACACCAAAAAGAAAGTAACTTCAACCCATCCTCATTTGTTTTGTTGTTTAATTTGTCTCTTCTTTCTTATTTTGTTTGGTTTTTTTTTAAACCCAACAGACCACTAAGCAAAGGCAGATACGCATCTAGTTTTAGACTTCTGCTTGGTTTTCTGTTCACATTAAGATGGAGTGATCCAAGGCAATCCAGGCAGGTGCCAGTTTCTGATTCCACACTATAATATCCTTTCACAGAAGCCTACTGGTGGTCAGCACATGGCAAAACATACCGTGATGTGGCTACATAAATGACTGGTCAAAGGCATTTTGAAGGCTGCTGCAAGGTGACTAACCATGATTGATTAATTTACTGCTCAATGGTGCAACTGGCAAATAGATCCTCTCTTTTCAGCTGCCAGTTTCTTACAGTCATTGAGGCAGCAGCTGAACTACTTCTCTTCTCCTTTCTCTTTGGTTAAAGCGAGTTATCTATTTAAATGGCAAAAATGGGTGTATTTCTGAAACTCTCTGGTAAGTGTGGTGTGGCTGCTCCACTGCAACTGTAAGGGTAAGGTCTCCACATATTTATCATTTTTTGTGTAAAAAAAAAGTCAAGAACACTATTAATGCTTCTAATTGTCATAGATTTATGCTTATGTTTTGAAGCAGCAATGTAAATGATGCTTTTTAAAAAATATGTGGACTTTAATAAATCAACTTTACTGTTAATGCTTTTGAAATTTAAACAAATTTTAGTCTAAAACAAAACCTCAAAACTGGCAGTATCATTCTTTTTCTAGGAATCATTTTGCCTTCCTTAATACAAATAAGTTAAAAAAAAAAAAAAGGAAGGAATATGAATTTGAATATATACTCCTGCACTGTTGGTTGTCTGAGGCCATCTCTTGCCATGCAGCCCTAAATCTTCCACGCAGTAGCACACTCCTCAATGCTTTTTTCCCATTTGTAAACTTTTTTCACCCCTGAGACCCAAGAGTTTCTGACATGGTCACCTTCAGCAGCTTTGTAGTCACTCCCCTATCTGCTGGCAATGTTGAGGTTACTGCTCACCAGCTTCTTTGTTTCCATCTTACAGGATATTTTGTGCTAAAGCAATTTCTTAAAATGAAGAATCCTACATATGCATCTTACCTTCTGAAGTTCCCACATCACTCCATTTTCAGATATATATTATCTTTCTATTTCAAGGGTTTTGTGCCTGTAGAATTCATAAGGAACACAGGTCTGTTTATTAAATGTCACATTTCATCAATAAATTTAGCAAAAACTGGTCCAAGAGGTAGAGGAAGAGTTGGATTCAAACCTAATGATCAAACAGATTTCCTTGTGTTATCACACATCTGGAGCCTTGTGCACAGTTCTGGGCCTCTCAGCTCAAGAGGGACGTGTAGCTGCTGGGGGGAGTCCAGTGTAGAGCAATGAGGATAATGAGGGAAGTGAAACACCTCCCTTATGAGGAGAGGCTGAGGGAGCTGGGTCTCTTGAGCTTGGAGAAGAGGAGACTGAGGGGTGACCTCATTAATGTTTATAAACATGTCAAGGGAGGATGGAGCCAGGCTCTTCTCAATGTCATCTAGTGATAGGACGAGGGGCAATGGGTGTAAGCTGGAACATAGGAGGTTCCACATGAATGTGAAAAGGAACTTCTTCACAGTGAGGATGACGGAGCACTGGAACAGCCTGCCCAGGGGAGTTCTGGAGTCTCCTTCACTGGTGACATTTAAAAACCACCTGGATGTGTTCCTTTATGACTTGGTCTAGGTGATCCTGCTGTGTCAGGGGGATGGGACTAGATGATCTTTCTGAGTCCCTTCTGATCCCTAATGATTCTACGATTCTGTGATCACACCAGCTGTATGTGCAGTGTCACACTGACCTGTCCTCAGTGTTCATGAATAACAGTTTCCAATTGGCGTAGCAATGGCTTGTCATTCTCTGCCCTCTATGGTCCACTGATCCTTTCCTTGGTGGTCACTTTTCATCAGTTTGGGAACTCCAGTCTGTACCAAGTTTCCTAGTATCATATATCATGGTTCTTTTTTCAGCTCCATAATGTCCAGACTTCCTGGCTCAGTGTGTGATACATACAAGTGGCCACACCACGAACAGATCTTACACTGAAAACAAATCCACTGCACTCATTTGTCTGTGACATTTCTCTCCCTGATCTCTTTATGCTCTTCACAAATATTTGTAAAGGTAAAGCACAAAACCAAATGAAAGGGTTGCAGAGGGTATAATTTTAAAGTGTGTCAGTTTAAAGCTTCACATCCAACAACGTGCTGTAAGCTCTCTGGCCCATGGTTCAAATGGAAAGCAGAACATTCAGAGCACAGGGATAATATAAAACAAAACTGACTATAAGCAGGAGACAGCTGGAGACAGTCATTCTGAAACTATTATTTTCCTTGAATACATCTAAAGCAGAGCATTCATTGCTCTTCCGTGACATTAGCCAACCATAGTTCTGATTCACTGAGAATTCAGGCTTTCTTCTGATCTGCTGCATGTGGGATTTAGTCCTCTGCAACACTGTGACTGCCAACTGCATTACAAATGAAACAGACAGTTATTTTGCATGTGTTATCAGAAGGTACTGAGGATAAACAGAAGCACCTCTGACCTATAAAAGAATGAAATTAAGGAGGAACCTTATCTGTGCTGTAGTAGGAATAATTAGTTAGGAGATGTCATAGAAGCAAAGCATCTTTGTCAGATACAGGAAAGAAAACTCCTCCCAGCTTGGATTCAGCTTGTGTTTCCCTGAGAACAACGTACTGAGACCCTCTGGTCTTCTTGGCCTGAATGCAAACTCACTGAGTCGAGCAGAGTTATCCTGGTGTATTCTACCAACAATACATCATAATGGTCCTACGTGAACCTGAAAATGCAGTGAGAAGGGAATTGGAAAGAGAACAGTGAGATGATGACCCGTTTTAAGGGGAGAACTGTGTTGGAACGCTCAGGCTGCGAAGTGCACTGGCAGTGGTTCAGCGTTACTGGAGAAGCCACGGTAGCTGAGGCCGAAGTCAAAGGCAGCAGCTGCAGCAGGAGCAGGAGTTATTTGCTGGATGATGAAGAGCAGATTCCATTCCCCTGGATATGAAAATAGGAAGCAGTGGGGTGCATGGGTAACGCAAGCTAAAATGAGAAAGGCAGAGCTTTCAATATGTGCAAGAAATAATCTTAGCAGGACATTGTTTTATCAAAGCTCAAAGCATCAACCTTTGGATCACTAGGTATCAATATTATGGCTACTGTGCTCTGCGAGAAGACGACATTTGCTAAAATCCCATATAAATACACGTTCTTACTTGTTTCTTACTTCCATACTGTAAAGTGTGGACTTCTATGTCTCTGTCCTGTCTTGATAAAATTGATCTTTAGCGGCAACTTAAAAACAACAGGTTCTGTGCTGAAATACTAATGAAAATACACAAACTGATGTATCATACAAGCTAAGAGAGTTGGGGCTGTGCAGCCTGAAGAAGTCAAGGTCCTGGAAGGACTTTATCACAGAATATTAGGGATTGGAAGGGACCTTGAAAGATCATCTAGTGCAAACCCCCTGCTAGAGCAGGATCACCTAGATCAAGTAACTTTCCAATATCTGAAAGGAAGGTCAGATACATACATTTATATATAAGAAAGGGAAAAACTGCTCACAGAGACAGAGAATGATAGGATGAGGTGTCATGGTTTGAAGCTGAGAAAGGGCAGATTGAGACTGGACATTAGGGTGGGGGATCCCTGGAACCGTCTGCCCAGAGAAATGGTGGAGGCCCCACCCCTGGAGCCATTCAAGGTCAGGTGGATGGGGTCTAGCAATATGTTCCAATTAGAGATGTCCCTGCTTGTTGTGAGGAGGTTGAACTAGATGACCTTTGGAGGTTCCTTCCAACCCAGTGCATCCCATGATTCTATAATATTTAAAGCTGTCCTAGGGCAAGAAATTGCATCAGCAAAAAAAGCTTTCTGAATTACACTGAGAACTTGATTTGTTTGGCTAAAAACAAAGC
This sequence comes from Rhinopomastus cyanomelas, assembly GCA_013400115.1. NCBI lineage: Eukaryota > Metazoa > Chordata > Aves > Bucerotiformes > Rhinopomastidae > Rhinopomastus > Rhinopomastus cyanomelas. The sequence continues at coordinate 244,274 of VXBP01007797.1, forward strand.
CTGGCACCATCTGGGGCATTTCAAGGTACATAAGACTTGTGCATGGAACTAGCTGAGATGATCCAGGGTATACAAGTGACTGGTGTCCCTTTGGTGTCCATTTTCACTGAATACCTGTGGTGGGAAATTGAATATAGCCACTGGCAACCAGAGAAGTCTAGCTCTACTCAGCTTTCTCCTGTCTTCTTTAAAGTGTGGCTCAAACACACTTAGCTCTGAGAGTTCCTCAGAACATTAGCATTAAGGGAATAAACCCCCAAAACAAAACAAAAAAGTAAACAGCATCAAAAATCCCTCTTGAAAACAAAAACAAGCAACAGAAAAACCACAAACAAAACTCCTACACTTTCATAGTCAGAATACCAAGCAGAATCATGATTCTGTGATTCTATGTTTCTATGAAACAGAACTTTGAGCTCCTAAAGATATCCAGTGGTACTTATCACCAAACGTGAGGAAAATGTGTTAAGGAGCACACAGAATGTGAGAGTAAGAGATCCACAGCATTCAGCCATGATCCCAACATACGGACGTGCCTAGACTTCACTACCTATCATAATGGAAGTACTTTGAGCGGACAATATGTGACTGAATACAATATTTCTTTACATGGATTGGATTAAGGGGCTGTGCAGACAGGAGTTTCCTTACAGACCTTGTAGGTGGAATGTAAGCAGATTAGAAATATTTCCCTCAAATATTTTGAAGGAATCACGGAACAGCTTTGGCTGGAAAGGACCTTCACGATCATTGAGTTCAACCTTTTCCTAGCCCTATCAGGACCGCTAAACCCTGTCCCCCAACACAACACCTACCCTTCTCTTAAACACCTCCAGGGATGAGGACTTAAATCCCTCCCTGGGCAGGCTGTTCCCCTTCCTGACAATCGTTTCAGTCAAGAAATTCCTCCTGACATTCAACCTGAACCTCTCTATCCTCTACCGGTAGAGTAGAGGATAAGGTACTTTTCGGGTCTGTGATACAAGAAAAATTAAAAGTAACTGTGATAATTTTATTTTTCATCCTGTATGTCCCTATAATTTTTCTTTCTGTGCATTATTTATACCTTCTGCAGTTACAGTATGATCTCCCTCCTCACAGGCGGGTTTCTTGATTGTTGATTTATTGACCAAGAAATTATACGCCGGGTTTTATACCTGAGGAATATTGTATCACAAGTGTCTCATCTTCAAATCTTGACTGCTGGGCTGCAGGAGTGCCAGATGAAGTAGAAGACAAGTGGATTTGCAATCAGACAGATGTAATCAACAAAGTATTTTTCAATAAATAAGAAAATAAGAGAATCTACACACTCTGATGCACAGACTACTGCTACCATATAATTCTGAAATTTCATCTCTGAGACCTTCCATAAAGATACATGCAAGCAGAATCAATCACATTATTTTTATGCAATGCTTTAAAAGTAAGCAAGTGAGAGTGAGTTTTAGTATCCGGGTCCTAAGACAATGAAACTCTGCTAAACTCAGTCCCATCAAAACCAAGAGGAGAAAAAAGGAGTTTGATTGTTATTTTCCTTGACACTGAGTCTCATAGCCTTGTATTTTTCGAGATGAGTACCTCCAAAAAAAGCTGGGGCAAACTGAGATGCAGTTGTGTGACTCAGTGCGACCACTTCTGTTTCATCAAAATAGTGATACTGGTGTACATGTTTTTAAAAAAACCAAACTCTGCTATAGGAGTAGATTGGTTTAAAATATCTGAAAAGCAGCAAGAGGTAAAGCCTGACTTGAAATGTTTTTAAACAGGCTGTTATATCCCACATACTGGCACATTCCTCCCACTTAACTTTCAAAATATCACTAGTGAAGCTGGGGAGCAGAACTGGGACTAACACCCAATAGCTCTGCTTGCATTAAAAGGGAGAGTGCTCTACCTCCTTTGACACAGATGTCTGAAGCTCAGCAAACAGTGTCCTGGTGTGAGTGCATGAACACAACGGCCAACAAATATGATCGAGGTGAAAAAGGATGAAAGATGAGTATTTAAAAAAAACAAGGGGAAAGAAAACCCCATAGGCTGGACTTGATTATCTCAGAGGTCTTTTCTGTGGAAACCATGAAGTAAATATTCTAGATATTGCTGGAGCTGTAGAATTTACCTCCTGAACGAAAACTTTGGCTTCCCAAGTTGGATATTGTTTATTTTTGAGGGAGGATTTTTGGGATATTTGAGGTTGTTTCTGAGGTAAGATTTTAGAACTCTCTTTTCATTGTCACTAGAGCCCTTTCAGATCTCTCTAATGCAATCAGTCAGGGTTATCACAGAATCACAGAACATTAGGGGTTGGAAGGGATCTCAAAAGATCATCTAGTCAGAGCAAGATCCCCTAGATCAAGTCGCACAGGAACATGTCCAGGTGGATTTAAACATCTCCAAGAAGTTTCTTTCTCCTCTTTTAGTTCCAGATGAGCAGCTAGAAATTTATAACTACTATTATGTTCAGTACTTATATTTAATTACTATAAGGCAGAGCTATTGTATTTTGAAGAGATTTTTGGAATTACAAGCAGCAATGAGGAAACAAAAGCAATTAAGACTAAAAGAACAAAATAGAAACAAACAAAACAACAACAAAAAACCCCAAACATTTTCCTTGCTCTTTAAAAGCAGAAACAATACAAGATGTCTCTAAATAATTCACATGCTTTGCTGGGCCAGCATCTCAGAAAGAAACATTTCCATTTTCATTTGCAAGTTTCCCCAAATGTTTCATTAAAATTCAAAGGCTCTGCTGGAAAACAAACTTGTTTCAGGTATAGAGGTTTGGGTTTTTTTCTTTCTGGTTTTAAACAAGTTACCTTCCTCCCTTATCTTCTTCAGCAGCTGGCACTTACAAATGAAACAGGTATTTGAAAACTGCTGAATTCTAAAAGTTTGATCACTAAATGAAAGCTGGTGGGATGTGACACTGGTACAGTCTGTCCTCCCATGGCCTTTCCTCCACTGTTCTGCCTGCTCTCCAGCTCAGGCTGTGGCACTTCATTGCAGAGCCTGATTTCTCTGGTGATGAAGAGATAATGGACCCTCTGAGAAATAAGACACCACATAATAATGGTTTGCCCTACAGAAGTAGTCCATTTTAATTTCATGGTTGTTGCATTATCCCACATGATTTCTCACAAGACATTACAGCACGATCACAATAATGCCACCGCTACGATGTACGTGAAGCAAAGTTAGCGATAAAAGTGTTGCTCTTTCAAGTTCTTTCTCTCTCTCAGCTGGATGAAGCATTAATTTATAATGATTGAGGCTCCCATTTTGCTCCCGCTTTCTGAGACAAAAGTGCGTTTATCCTATATGCATGTACGCTTGAAGCGAAAGCTGAGGGGCTTTGTTTCAGCAAAAGGAAGGGACTTGAGACCAAGGCCACGTTATTCAGTGCCTAATATTCACTGCAAAGACATTTTGAAAGAAGAACATTGAAAAGGAAAGGAAATTTATGCAAGAAAATGAAAAAAGAAGAATCATCGTGTTGCAGTAATGTTTAGTGTGGTGATTCTTTTCTTGAAACACATGGAATGTTTTATTTGTTTAGTTATTTCAGGAACTGTGTAGCAGTAAGTGGTTGTAAATAGCAGCCTTTTCTCCATATGATGCAGCTATAATGTTCAGTGTCCTTAAAAATAAAATCCTTACTTTTTTAACATTATTCATGTGCCTACATAATGGTGATGAAGGCATTCACACAAAAGGGTACCTCCCTTAGAAATACAGAGTTTACTGCTGTCAGAGGCCAATGGAAATATTTCATCAACCATTTTTAAAGACTATTTTTTAGATTTCTAGTATCTTGGAGGCTGTACTGTATATTTCCAAGGGAGCTCAAAAACAAATGGATCTTTTTAACAGTGAATGCGACCCCTTGCTGTGTATGAAATATCTGTCTCTCTGTGCTTTTTCCAGTGGCAGAAGAATTTGGAAAGTGCTGGTTATAATCACTTTGGTTACTGAACAGTACTGCAAGTTATTGAACAATACTATGAGGTATTAAAGTCTGGCAAAAGGCCCCGCAACAAACATCAAAACACCAACACAAGATCTTTATAGATGTCTGTAAATAAATAATCGAAACCACCACTTTCCCAAAGCTCAGTCTGAATGTATTAGACTCAGTGCCATGTCTCTGGCAGTGGCCAGTAGCAGATGTTCATCAAATATTAGGACACTGCTCCCCTAAGATACGCTCCCCCTTTTCCAGGGGTCTGTAGACTGTGGGCTTCCTAAATTTGTGTTGTATCCCCAAATTCACTAACAGTTCTTGATAAATGTTTATGGGTTTTTTCCTTAATACTCTAGTATCGAGCAGATGTGAACCTGAAATACAGTATGAGCACCTACAACACTGGTGAGGCCTCATCTCAAGTGCTGGGGGCAGTGCTGGCCCCTCACTTCAAGAGATTGAGGAGCTGGACCAGGTCCAGAGGAGCAATGAGGCTGGGGAAGGGACTGGAGGGAAAGCCTGATGAGGAGAAGCTGAGGGAGCTGGGTTTGTTTAGCCTGGAGGAGACTCAGGGGACCTTCTGCCCTTCTAGAACTCCCTGAAGAGAGATTGTAGTCAGGTGAGGGTTGTGCTCTTCTCCCAGGCAACCAGCACCAGAATGAGACGTCAGGACCTGAAGCTGCCAAGGGGAGGGTTAGGCTGTATATTAGGAAGCCTTTCCTCATGAAAAGGTGATCAGAGCCTGCAATGGGCTGCCCAGGGCAGTGGTAGACTCCCCATCCCTGGAGGTATTTAAGGATCTGGTTGGCTCAGTTGGTAGATCACAGGACTCTGAATTCCTGGGGTCATGGGTTTGAGCCCCACGTAAGACATCTTGAGACAGTACTGTAGGCTTACCTCGCTCCAGCAAGGGAGGTTGGACTTAGATGATCTTTTGAGGTCTCTTCCAACATGTAACATTCTGTGACAGACTGGCTGTGGCCCTTAGTGACCTGCTCTGGTTGATGTGGTGATGTTAGGTCATGGGCTGGGCTTGATGATCTCAGAGGTCTTGTCTAGCCTCAATAACTCTGTGATCCTGAGTTACATATTCACTCTTCTAATCCCACAGCACTTCCTGGCAGTGTTTTGGTGCTATGTGTAAAATACCTAAGTGTGTGGCATAATCTCAACAAGAGACATTTTACAAAACGAAATACAAGGTATGGCAATGCTTTCACACACAGGGTGGAGTTTCATAGACAATGTATGTAAATAAATAGTGTACGAAGATTGTTCCTACTGCAGATTCCTTGTTCATCCCACTGGTTCAGCCTGGGTGACTTTCTAGCTACAGGCACAGTGGAGAAAGGAACAAACAGCGTTGTTTCCCTCTATTATCGCAGGTCTTCTGTTCCTTATTCGCAACAGCCTCCACTCTTGTGCATTTACAGATCCTAGAACTGAAGGGAAGGGGGTTGCAGGTTTTTTTGTCTTCCACTGCTTTGTGATCTAATGTCTCCCAGAGTTTTACCGGGTACTGGAACTAGTCACAGCCTCCATTCACTTAAATTTTCCAGGTCTATTAAGCATCAGAATTCTCACAGGACTCAAGTGACAAGACTGTTAAAGCAGGTGTCACTTAGGAGCAGAATTCCTTCTGTCAGCACAGGAGAAAAGGGGGATAAGATCAAGGTTTAATCAGAATCCTGCCTTGGATTGTTGGTCCATTTATAGCTAATCTGTTGATATGACAGTTGCATCAGAATCAAAGGTCGAATCATATTCCCGCTCCCTGATCCTGGTGGATTGTCTGTCAGCAGGCTGGACGTGCCACTGCCCTAACACATGCTGTGCTCTAACTCTAGACCTGTAAGAGGAAGAGCTCAGGACATTTTGATCTTCTCATTCAAGCAAGGAGAAGATATTCAAAGAATAGGAATTTTTAGCTGCAGTATAACACCCGTTTTAGCTTTCAAAACACTTTTAAAATTACACTTTTGTGAGGTTTTTAAGAAACTTTACGGTAGCGTGCAACACGAAACCCCTGCAATGCAGCTGAAATGGTGGGAATTTTGAGTGACTTGGGCCGATGGCTGAAGTGATACTGAGACAGCTTTCTCCCTTCATCAGACACACAGCAACACACTTCCTGTTACTATCACAGTACAGTGGTAACATAAGCAGCTAAAGTCCTCGTGATCTCCCCTTGCCAAATGATTTTCTATCCTGACTTACACTAAGATTAAGAAAAAAATGAACCAAAAAAACCAAACAACTAGTAGAAGGGAAGAAAAACGTTGAGAGTTTCTCACTGATCACATCAGCTCACATACAGAATGGCACAAGATCCATGCTGGTGTGGTCAATCAAGTTTTACATCTGTGTTATTTTTATCAGTTTATCAATATTCTTATCAACAGATGCTGTCCAACTGATCCAACCCTTGTTTAGACTCGTCCTACCGCCATGCACATGCAGAAAATTCTTCCCCTTTCTGTATACTCTAGACAGAGATTTACAATGAATTAGCTACACCAATCCCTGGATTAATTGTTCTAAATCCTATCCTGATGCATTAGGATTCCAGATTAATCCTTTACATGTATATTGTCTAATATAAGCAGAAATTAGTGTGGGGTTTTCAGATCTTGGTTTGTTAACTCCTTCTGAAGTTTCACTTGCCTGGATGTGTTCCTGTGTGACTTGGTCTAGGTGATCCTGCTGTGGCAGGGGGATTGGACTAGATGATCTTTCGAGGTCCCTCCCAATCCCTAATGATCCTATGACTCTGTGACTCAATTTGAATAAGCCTAGTTATACATTCTGTATGCTGTATCTGTTTGTATTTAGTTTTATCAGAGTGTATCTTGAAGACACCAGCCCTTCAGCTTACTAAAATGAGCATAAACACATTGTGATACCTTAATAAAATATAAAGGCAGGTGGAAGGAATTAGAGTGATACCTCTCTTTTCACAGGCAGTGACACTGAGCAGTGTATTGAGGTCTACCTCCATTTTTTTGACAGTTTTCTGTAAAGTTATAGAATGAACAACAGCTAGTGAGATTAGGCTGTTTTAGCAGGCCTGGTTGGCAGCAAATTTACATGAGCTGATATGTTGCTAGAAGCATAATGCCTCAATATCTTTGTCTTGCATCCTCCTCTTGAACATAGCTTCCAATGGAGTGTTTAAGCATGTCAGTGTGGATAGGTGTCTCATCTCCTAACACCTGAAGGTCAACATGGAACCTCCAATTCTCAGGTAGTTATTGTTCTGGTTTGAGTTAGAATAGAACTAATTCTGTCCAGCAATTTTCTTTGCAGCTCAGTCTCTTCTTTCTGAAGTTAACAGCGTATTTGTGCTGATAGTGTCTGCTTCTACAAGCAATTTCGCACTAAAAGAAGGAAGATTTAGATTGGATTTTAGGAAGAAATTCCTCACTGTGAGGGTGCTGAGGCACAAGGACAGATTGCCCAGGGAGGTTGTGGATGCCCCCTCCCTAGAAATGTTCAAGGAAAGGTTGGATGAGGCTCTGGACTTGCTCTGTTCCTATGAGATCTGTCCTTGCCTGTGGCAGGGGGCTGGACCTAAATGATTTCTGAGGTCTCTTCCAACCTAAGCCATTCTATGATTTTATAAAACTTGTGTTTACAGTTGCTACCAAGGGTTACTGTGCATAAAGGCTCTTGCTTACACTTGCTTCTGTGCAGACCAAGGTCGCTGCACAATCTTGTGTACCATAGTGGGGTGCAGTGAGAGGCAGCACCTGCAGGGAGGAGCAGGCAGGACAAGTGACCCTAAACTGACCACCAAGGTATTGCATCGCTTATAAAACATATTGAGTAAAAAGCTGAGGGATCACTAGTGTCAAGCGCTCTTCTTCAGTGGTTGATACATGAGGAGGACTCTGTCCTTCCTTCAACCACATCCCATAGAATCATAGAACAGTTTTGGATGGAAGAGACCTTCAAGATTGTCGAGTCCAACCTTTACTGAGCCCTATTAGCACCACTAAACCCTGTTCCCCAGTGCAACATCTACTCTTCTCTCCAACACCTCCAGGGATGGGGACTCAACCCCCACCCTGGGCAGCCTGTTCTACTGCCTGAAAATCCTTTCAGTCAAGAAAGTTTTCTTAACATCCAACCTCAACTTCCCATACGATCCTGGATCCAGCTGCCAAATGCACATCCTTTATCTGCTTTCTGCTGGCTACTGAGGCCAGTCTAAGATTTCCCTCGTGCCTGCCCACAGCACTGGTGGTGACAGGTGCCATCAGGCTTGGGGTTGCATGTTGGTTTGGTATGTATTTGCATACATTTCATTGGTTTCCTATTGTTTTCATTACCACAGCTTTAGTTTTCTCTTCCAAAACATAAATCTCTTTCCCTTATTCCCTCTTTTGCTTTGGAGGAGAGGGGCTTTTGTTGCTTGTACAGTGGCCAGTGCAGTGCCAGCCTTTGGCAGGTATGTATGAAATCCAGAGCAGGAGAATAAAGGGTGATTAGATGAGCCCTTTTGGTTATTGCTGACATTGAGGTTGGAGCCTGCAGCTCACTACTCAGTGTTGAATATCTCTGCTGTAGTCCTGCCAAGTTAGAGGCAAATAAACACACTTCAATGCAGGAGCAGTATGATTATGGTGCTTTAATTGTTTCCTTCAGTATTTTCTGTTTTGGGTTCCCCTTAAACTTGATGATTTTGTAGAATTCTGAAATAAATATAAACTATTAAATCAGCACAAGGGCTGTACAGCCAAGGGTTTTTAATCAGTCCTTTAAGATTTTTGTGGTGACCCCTATCAAACAAAAAGTGTTTCTATGGGCATCAAATAATATTGTGGGCACCTCTGCTGAAGTTTGCTTTCTGTGATCTTCTTCTTCAAAAACAAGTGATGTTTTTCCTGTTCCTATGCTTACATCTACTTTTGTTTTATTCATTTGCTGAAACATTCCAGTGAGCTCGAGAGCCCCACATACAACATACTATTTGCCATAGCAGAACTCAAACCCACACCTCCAAGGACAGACATAATTGCTGCAAGAAAACACACTCCAATCCTCCAGTTGAGGAGGTTGTCACAGTTTGCACAAGAGAAATAATTAACTGGAGCATGAATGCCTAAGTAACTCCTTTGAGAGCAGGTCTTAGACTCTCCTTCCTTCTCAGTCACAGGATCTGTGTTTTTTTCAGTGATTAATTGAAGAAAAAACATCCAGGCAAGAGAGTCTGGTATCCAAAAAATTCTTCTCCTCCCTCTTCCCCTTGTCTGGAATGCTTTAACCAGACAGCCATGATCAAGCTGTGTTGTTTACTTGGTGATCCAAATACTCTATTTTATGTGTTCAATGGGAAAATGTTGACTGCTCAATAGTAACATGTTGACTGCTCAGCATTTTGATCAATCTCAAATTAATTTGTGAGAATTTTTGCTCCAGGTAGAGAGCATGAGCTTTAACTTTCCCCCCAAAACCTGAATGTTCGATACTGGTCAGTGTGTGCTTCATTCTGAGTCTCCAAGTTGTGCAAGTAATGGAGCTAAAGGACCTTTAATGTCACAGTATGTGTATGTGACAAAACTATTTAATAAAATTGTGAGGAATAAGCCAGTCCTTGTCTGAAATTTTAGAAGTTTGGAATAAAATCCTTGCACAAGTGAAAATATCCCTGTGTATTTTGCAACTGACAGTATCTGTAAGTTATGGATAACAGACCTTCAAGTTCCCAAGCAACCATTTGCTCCTTGGTCCAATATTCTAGACACTACTGCGGTGCAAACATTCTGGTAGCCAGAAAGAGCAAACCCAAGTGATAAAATTGTAGTGGATCTATAATTTGGATCATTTCTTTAGTCAAAAGCTAATGCAGTGAACACGCCCTAGGCATCTGTAAGGTGCACTCTTTCATTAACTACTGAGCTAATTAGTTTACATAATACACAACATAAAGAATCACAGAATAGTTTGGTTGGAAACGACCCTCAAGATCAAATCCAACCACCAAGATCACTGTACAGCCCACTGCTAAACCTTCTCCCTAAGTTCCAGATCTGCATGACTTCTAAACACGTCCAGAGATGGTGACTCAAGTCCCTCCCTGGGCAGCCTGTTCCAAGGCCTGAGGAACATTTCAATAAAGTAGTTTTTCCTCATGTCCAATTTAAAGTCCCACTGGTGCAACTTGAGGCCATTTCCTCTTGTCCTATTGCTGTTACTCATGAGAAGAGAGCAACACCTATCTCTCTACACACTTCTTCAAGTAGCATGACAACAATAAAGCACTTTTAAAGATTGCCTTTATTGTTTCATAAAGAAAGGACTCACCCACCTGGATATGTTCCTGTGTGACTTGATCTATGTGGTCAATGCGACAGAGTCTGGTTGGAGGCCTGTATCTAGTGGAGTCCCCCAAGGGTCACTACTGGGAGCAGTGCTGTTTAATCTATTCATTAATGACTTGGATGAGGGACGAGCATTCACTGTCAGTACGTTTGTTGATAACACAAAGCTGGGTGGTGTCGCTGACACCCCTGCAGACTGTGCTGCCATTCAGCGAGATCTGGACAGGCTGGAGAGCTGGGCTGAGAGAAATTTAATGAGATAAAACAAGGATAAGTGTAGTCTTGCATATGGGCAAGAACAACCCTAGGTACCTTTACAGGTTGCAGACTAACCAGTTGGAGAGTAGTTTAGGAGAGAGGGACCTGGGGGTCCTGGTGGACAGCAGGATGACCATGAGCCAGCAATGTGCTCTTGTGGTCAAGAGGCCCAACATCATCCAGAAGTGGGGCAGTTAGCAGATCGAGAGAGGTTCTTCTCCCGCTCTACTGTGCACTGGTGAGACCACTTCTGAAGTATTGTATCCAGTGCTGGGTCCCTCAGTTCAAGAGAGATGTGGAGCTGTTGGAGGCAGTCCAGTGTAGGGCACTGCGGATGATGAAGGAAGTGGAGCACCTCCCTTATGAGGAAAGGCTGAAGGAGCTGGTTGTCTTTAGCTTGGAGAAGAGGAGACTGAGGGGTGACCTCATTAATGTCCATAAATATTTGAGGAGTGGGTATCAGGAGGATGGAGCCGGGCTCTTCTCAATGTCATGTAGTGATAGGACGAGGGGCAATGGTTGTAAATTGGAACATAGGAGGTTCCATAGAAATATTGGAAGGAAGTTCTTCCAATTAGGGTGACGGAGCACTGGAACAGGCTGCCCAGGGGGGTTGTGGAGTCTGCTTCACTGGAGATGTTCAAGACCAACCTGGATGTGTTCCTGTGTGACTTGGTCTAGGTGATACTGCTGTGTCAGTGGGATTAGACTAGATGATCTTTCGAGGTCCCTTCCAATGCCTAACATTCTGTGACTCTGTGACTCACAGTAAAACAACCAGAGCACAGACAGACCAAGCTTCTTTCTCTCCAGTGCATTTTTGGTTTGTTTTTACAGCAATTACATAAAGTGCTGTAATTACTACTTAACATAGGAAAGGTTTAGCTCCACAAAAATGCAGACTAGACCAAAGGTATTCTGAGGCATTTTAGAAAAATGAAGTGATGCCAAACTGTTGCACCTATGTGGCATTTGGGGTGTTTGGTCTTCACTCCTTTCAGACAACGGGGAAATAAATAGAAGTCTGCAAGCTTGGCGGTGGTTTCACTTTATATGATGCATTCCGTTTCATATAGATTGGTTACAGCGTAAGCAAAACAATGGTGCTTCTATTCAAAAGCCATGTTATTTTTTAACATTTACCAGACCATCGTGCAGGCAGTCTGTGTGCCTGCAAGAAGGTTTTATGTTCCAAAAGGGTTCCACCCCCTGCTCCCTTAATGGTGAAAATAAATCAATTTCATCTGCTGGAAGTTTCATTTCTTCTCCCCCTCCTCTCCCCCTTGTTTTTTTTTTATTTCCCTCTCCTTCCTTTGTGGGCCTCTTTCCACAATGCCATATGGCAGCTGAAGGAAGGGTAGAGCAATGATCTGCATTTTCAGCTCCTAACAAAAGATGCAGTAGTGTCAAAGAGGCTCATGAATGCATGAGACATACACGCATAGAGAAGTGCCTCCAGTCCTGTCAGGAAGGACTAAAGAGAAGCCTGATAAACCTGACATCGCTTTAGTGAAAAGAAAGGCAGCAGTGCTTCTCTCAGTAGTTCATCTCGCTCCCACCCATCTCCCCTACCCCCCTCTCCCCTCCCACCCCTTTGGTTCCATGCCAAAATCCCATTAGCTCTATTAATGATATGTGGTTCGAAGTAAAAGCGTGTGGCAGAACAAGAAAGGCACAGGATCAGCCATGCTATCTATTCGTTTTTGATGCATGTATCACGAGATAGAAGCGTTTCAGCAGGGGCTGTGACAGCCTGGCTACGTGAACAGCAAAGGAAAAATGCAGCAAGAGACTGTAATAAGTTTCTCAGCTGCCCTAATTCATCTCCTTGAAGCCTTAACATATGAATAGATGAAACTTAATTTTAAACTGCTGACAAAGTTTTCAGCATTCACGTTCGAAATGCAGCTTGGGCTTTGTCTGCCCCTCGTCCTCCCCAAGACATGAAGCTATCTAGATGCACTCCCTATCGACACTGTGTGGCAGAACTAATACACGCCAGACTATGCCAACCACTTCCTTAGGACACCCTGAGTTAAATAAAAAAAACCCCCATATTATTCTGCAAAATCCCAGAGCTCTGAAACTTTGCGACACAATACTTCAATGTGAGGAGTTTTCTCCTAGAATATATTTAAGAGCTGTCTACAATAAGGTTTGATGTATTTCTTAGTTATTTAGACCTAGCAGAGTTGTATCTTCATTTGCCTGTATGATGTTTCTGAAAGCAGGCATTTTAAAATGACAAAACCCAAACAAATTGCTTTTCAAGCTGAAATAAATCCAAATTTTGGTAAGCAAGTGAGGTGCTGTTTGTTCTCTCCAAAAGGTGACACCCTATTTCATTACAAAGTTGTAGAGGAGTGCAGGAGTATTGATTTGCTCTATAATAAACATCCTGTTTTGTTCCTTGTGCCTCAGGATCCTTCTGCTTAGTCCACTGAAAGACGATGAACTTCAGTCAGAATTCAGGCAATCTGACTCATTTTTCATGCCATTTTAAATGATAATATAAAACAGTAATGAGAATATGTTTTTAATGCATCTATATCAGTTCCAGAGGTATGGATTCAGCCTTTCAACATCTGCATGTGCTTTTCTCATTAGCCCCAAATAAACCAGAAAATACATATTGACCTGTAGCTGTCTCTAGGGAAGAAGTGTAAAGATGAGAGTTTGTTTGATTTAGTTGCACTTAAAACCTGGAGTCTCCTTCTCTGGAGAGGTTTGGAGCTCACCTGGACATTTTCCTGTGCGGCTTGATCTGGGGCATCCTGCTGTGGCACGGGGGTTGGACTGGATGATTTTTCAAGGTCCCTTCCAATCCCTAATGTTCTGTGATTCTGTGAATTGCTGGTCATGGCAACCACCCTTAAATCCATAACTGTTAGTCAGCTATTCAGTGCTTCACATCTGCTGCTGTAGCCTGTGGCCACTCAACTATCAGCCACACAATGACACAGTAGTTGGGTCTTCTTGGGAATCCAGAACAGTCTTTTCCCCTGCCATGCAAACACTAGTATTGCATCTAAGTTTGAACTATCAGTTGTGCACAGTTTCCATGTAAATCATCTTCTAAAGATTAAGTCGTGGTAAATTTAATCATACTTTCAAGTATAAGATAAAATAATTCCCTCAACCTCTCATGCCGGAATCCTGGACATGAAGCTATGTATTGCTTTGATTGGAAGTGCCAATAATCCCTGAAATTTTAAAGATCTGACAGAGTTTGGATTCTAGAATCATCAGTGCTTTTGTGGAGAACAACCATACCTTAAAGATTTAATCTTGAATTCTGCCAAAGTTCAAGTATCTCTCTGAAAGTTGGCAACATTTCCCTGTTTCTAGAACCTGCACTTCAATTAGGTTATGACTGGCAATTTTCCTAGATGATTTTGCCTAGACGATGCAGTTGACTTGTTCTTTCTCTGTTCTGAGACTTGTTGACCGAGTGCTTACAGATAGAAAAAAACCTTAAACACTCTGGGGTAATGGGACCTGGACAGGCTGGAGAGCTGGGCTGAGAGAAATTTAATGAGCTATAACAAGGGTAAGTGTAGAGTCAGACATCTGGGCAAGAACAACCCCAGGTACCAGTATAGGGTGAGGACTAACCTGTTGGAGTGTAGTGTAGGAGAGAGGGACCTGGGGGTCCTGGTGGACAGCAGGATGACCATAAGCCAGGAATGTGCCTTTGTGGCCAAGGCATCTTGGGTGGATCAAAAGGAGGATAGTTAGCAGATCGAGAGAGGTTATTCTCCCCCTCTACTCTGCACTGGTGAGACCACATCTGTAATATTGTGTCCAGTTCTGGGTCTGTTCACCCTTTCTGTGAGGAAGGGCTTCCTAAGATCCAACTTAACCCTCCCCTGGCAGCTTGAGGCCCTGTCTTCTCATCCTGGTGCTGGTTGCCTGAAAAGCTTGACCCCCACCTGACTACAACATCCCTTCAGGAAGTTGTAGAGAAAGAGAAGGTCCCCAATGGGTCTCCTCCAGGCTAAACAACCCCAGCTCCCTAAGCTTCTCCTCATCAGACTTTCCCTACAGTCCCTTTCCCAGCCTTGTTGCCTCTGGACCCACTCCAGCACCTCTCAAGAGTATGATAGCCTTTGTTCATTTGGATTTTATGCTGAGGCACTCTGCTGTCCTCAGATTGTCCTCAGCCCATAGCCCATCCTTGTCACCCCTTCACCATATCAGAGGCTAAGGCACTTCCATGCTTGCTGGTGTGTGGTGATCGATACCACGTCTGGTGTGCTCAGACTGTGGCAGCACATCCATTTTGGCTCGTGGTCTCAAGGCAGTACTCAGCTTTATGCTTTCAGGTCATCGTGGGCACATCAGTCAGAGTGACTCACTGGCTGCTGACTAGAAATTTCTATATTCATCGCAATAAGCTCACCTGTGGTTTGGGATTTAGCCCACACCTTCCTTCATTGCCCTTTTTGTTCTGTATAAAGCAAATAAAATAGCACGTTTTGGGAAACAACTACCTTTTTCAAAAGCACAGACAATAACTTGTCTTTCCCTTTCCTTTTACCAGACAGCATAACTGGTAAAATTACTTAGGAGTACAGACAGAACACTGCAGTCTCAGAGGTTATATGCAGAAAAAACTATCTAAAATAAAAGATAATTTCTTGACCTACTATCAGCATGCTTATATAACCTGTCACCACAACAGCCACATCTCCGTTGGTTTAGCACCCAAAATACCAAGGCTACCAGTGTAAATGCAAAAGGCACTTTTATTTTTCTGCTGGAAATTACTTGCTGTGATGATCAAAGCATAAGAAAACATCATGCCAGTCTCTGCAATATGGAATAATGGTCCTTTTGATAACTTGTGGTTTGTCTCCTTTGATCAGAGACAGGCAAAAGACATTAAGGTCTAGAGAAAGCAGTTTCAGCATTTCTCTGCTGATCTGGATAGCAATGAACCCAACTGGTTCATCCGAGTGACACCCAGGCAGGGCTTTTAAAACATTTTTAATTCTTCTCAGTACCTCAAGGTAAAATGTTTTCTGCCAAGTCATTGCAGGGAAGCATAAAATATCCATAGAATCATAGAATCATTAGGGATTGGAAGGGACCTCAGAAGAGAATCTAGTCCAATCCATCTTCTTCCTCAATGCATGGATTAGCTGGGCTAGTCTAACAGTTTGAGTATGAGGTGACATACATGAGGCTCTTTGCCTGCTTTAACAGCCACTTGATGAGAGCAATCAGTGGACCAGTCAGTGGGGGCAAATTGTATCAGGGCTAAGTTTTGGATTAGAAGAACTTTCTTTGAATATAGTTTCTCTGCTCTAGTCATAATTTCACCTGCTGTGCTTGAAATTGCGAGTGCAGCCCCTATGCTTTACCTGGCTGCAGCCATTCTTCGTCACAGATTCCCTTCTGCTGAAGTGCTGCTGCTCCCAGATGTTTCTCTCAGGGATTGTGACAATTCTTCTCAAAGCAGACCAGCAGCTTTGCTATAATTGTTCTCCATATAAGTAGAACAAGGTTCAGTTCTAGCAAACCCTGCTACCAGGTATGAAAAGAATCAAGAAATTCTTTTCATTTCCTCCCTGCCACCCAGAGAGGTAATAATGAAAGACATTCTCCAACTTCCCTGATGCCAGACCCAGTGTTAATTGTCAGCCCTCAGTGAAAGAATGTGGCTAATGCTATAAACAGTTTTCCCTTAAAGCTTTGACATTAAGCAGGGACAGCGCAGGCAGGGTCATTCCTGGTGCATGAGAGCTTGATGAATAGAAGAAATTGGGTTGGAATAAACATGTATATTCTATCAGATTAATTAAGAGGGAATTTTCATTATCTTTGATGTTTGAGGGAGACCTTGTGTTCGGGTGAGTTAAACCCAAGGTATAGACTATCAGTTGGATGAACAAACTTGAAAAGTGATGCATACAGAAGTGAAAGGAAAATTTGGATGAGCTCCATAATCTCATCTCAGAGATCCAAAACACAGTGTTTTTAATATAGGTTGTAATATATGTTAAATATGTGTTGTAATATATGTTTAATATATATTCAGATGGATCCAATCGTGCTCAATACATGTGTGGTTACGCTTCAGTTTAAGCTAAGAGGCTTCACTCTGTTAATAGTATATTTTGCAATGTTTTCCAATTTGCTTGAATTTGGCTGTGGGCATTTTTGTTTTCTTTTGTTTTGAAGGCTTTGGAGTGCAAACAAGCATTTGTTGTAAGATCTGACATTCAAATGTTTAATAATTCAGCTTGCTTTGTTAAACATGACTGTTCATATAGGGTCTGTGGGGTTCTGTTTCTCTTTGATTGCAGGAGGAGCAATTGTAATAAAAGTAATTTGGGATCTGAGTTTGTGCTGTCAGGCAGTACCTCTACAGCAGTAATGCATCTGAAGGAGTGTGAAGCCTCTCAGTTCTTGCTTTTAAGAAAAAACACCCCAGGCAGAAATTGTTAAGCTACATTATGTGCAGCATTTAATTTTCTCTGATCACATTCCCACAAAGCAGCTACCTATGGACACATTGCCCTGGCTGTAACGGGCATTTTTAGATCCTCACACAGATCAGTTTTTCCTTTCTTCTGCTCCTGTCTCTGACGAAGAGCTGCTGGAACCAATGTTGTATTTCATGTTACATCATCGTGGAAACATTTTAGCTGCTGAGCCTAAAATTCACTGCCTCTGAGCAACTGTGTGCCAGCAAAACAGGCTCTGGACACCGAGACGTTCAGAAAATTGATGCAAGTGGTAGAAAGGAGCAGAAGCAAGTCAACATCAAATGAATTTTGAAATGTGTACCATTTATTTTTCGAACATACCAAAATAGGTTGTGTTCAGTAGGAACTAGCTTATGCAACAGAAAAATTGACCAAGTTGTCTCTGTGCAGACCAAAGGGACCCCACAAATACAACAGAAGCCTTAACAGTGAATGTTTGTCATAGGAATTGTTAGTGTACTTCACAAAGGCTGAAGGAAATGCTTTTAGTGGAAAGAGGAAGGTGGACGATCCCCAGACAACGGAGCAGCTGGGGGACTCTGCCAATGGATGTACAAATCTTGTAGGGGAACTGCTAACAGAGCTAGCGCTGAGCAGCGCTCTGGACAACCCAGCACTGAGCCAAGAATAGCTGCCAGGTGCCTCTGAGAATGGCCTTGGAGGCCTCAGCAAGGATGATACAAGGCCTCAGCAAGGATGATAAGCAAGCAAACCAATTATAGAGGAATGTTAACCAGACTGTGGGAATCAGAGAATGGGGCCGTGTTTGGGAAAGCTGGAGGGGCTGTCCGATCAGGTGCGGGAAGGAACTGAGTTGTGTAACCTAACCAATCTTGAGCTTGGCTTTTGCAATATGTATGAACCTCATTAAGAACTGTATAAAAGAGCTTGGATTTAGTTAATAAACGACTGCTAGATCACATTGATCTGTTGTGCAGCCCCTTCTCTCAGCAAAATCTTATCCATTAGAATACAGCCAAGGACTTCTGAAAAGAACAAACACCATAAGGTAAAGGTTTCTGAGGACATTAGGGTCTAATGAAGCTCTGTAAATAGATTCTCATGACAGCAGAGTCAGCAGCTTCTGGGGCTGAATCTAAGGCAGAAGAAATCAAGAAATCTGCAGCAACATCAAAACAGAAAAGCTACTATCAGCTAAGCCTCTCTTCTTCCTTTAGTAGAATCACAGAGTAGTTTAGGTTGGAAAAGACCCTCAAGATCAAGTCCAACCACCAAGCTCACTGTACAGCCCACTGCTAAACCCTGTCCATAAGCTCCAGATCTCCATGACTTTTAAACGTCCAGAGATGGTGAGTCAACCCCATCCCGGGGCAACCTGTTCCAAGGCCTGAGGAACCTTTCAATAAAGAAGTTTTCCCTCATGTCCAATTTAAACTCCCACTGGTGCAACTTAAGGCCATTGCCTCCTGTCCTAGCCCTTGTTACTTATGAGAAGAGACCAACCCCATCCTCTCTACAACCTCCTTTCAGCCAGCAATATGGTCTCCTCTTGGCCTTCTCCTTTTTCCCTCCAGCTCACGTACCAACCAGGAACACACAGCACGTGTCCCTATATTCAGAACCATAGAATCACTATGGATTGGAAGGGACCTCGAAAGATCATCTAGTCCAATCCCACTGACACAGCAGCATCACCTAGACCAAGTCACACACGAACACATCCAGGTTGGTCTTGAATATCTCCAGTGAGGGAGACTCCACAACCACCCTGGGCAGCCTGTTCCAGTGCTCCATCACCCTCACTGTGAAGAAGTTCCTTCTCAGGTTGATGTGGAACCTCCTGTGTTCCAGCTTACAACCATTGCCCCTCATCCTATCACTAGGTGACATTGAGAACAGCCCAGCTCCATCCTACCGACACCCACCCCTCAAATGTTTGTAGACATTAATGAAAGCACCCCTCAGTCTCCTCTTCTCCAAGCTAAAGAGACCCAGCTCCCTCAGCCTCTCCTCGTAAGGGAGGCGCTCCACCTCCTTCATCGTCTTTGTTGCCCTTCGGTGGACTCTCTCCAGCAGCTCCACATCCCTCTTGAACCAAGGCGCCCAGAACTGGACGCAATATTCCAGGTGCGGTCTCACCAGGGCAGAGTAGAGGGGGAGAAGAACCTCTCTTGGTCTGCTAACCACCCCACTTCTGATCCACCCCACAATGCAGAAGAGGTGACATGATCCCGACTCCTGCCCTAGAGACATCATGCAGCTCTTGGGGTGCTGCAGGACTGTTGGAATGCAGAAGAGCTCAGAGTTTGTATTCAGTACAACTCCTTAGCAGAAGAGTCAACCCAAGAGGACTCTGCTGCTCCAGACTCTTCAGGTATCCCATGTTGGCATAGCATTGACATAAGAGATCCTCAGAAGGGCACCAGCTATATACTTAACTAGAGTTAAAGAATCCATAGAAGTTTCAGGGAGAAGAGGAACAGAAGAAAAGGAAACAATCTGTTTGGGGGGAGGCACACGCCAAACCACTATAAAAAAATTTTATTTTCAGAGAGTTTAGCAATTTTGATGACTTAACACCTGAAAGTAAATCAGATTATTTCTGTGCTGTTACTGCAGGTTAACATAATTCCCAGATATGTTAGTTAAACTAAATACCTTACACACACCCCCTTCCAATAGAAAGGATCCAGACAGACTGGGTCAATGGGCTGAGGCCAGTGGAAGGCCAGGGACATCCTGGCCTATATCAGCAATAACGTGGCCAGCAGAAGTAGGGATGTAATGTGCCCCCTGGACTGGGCATGGAGGAAGCCTCTCCTTGAGTACTGGGGACAGTTCTGGGACACTCACTTCAAGAAAGAGATGGAGGGGCTGCAGTGGGTCCAGAGAAGCAACGAGTCTGGGGCAAGGACTGTAGGGAAAGTCTGATGGGGAGATGGTGAGGAATCTGGGGGTGTTTAGCATGGAGAAAAGGAGACTCAGGGAAACCTCCTCCCTCTCTATCACTCCCTGGAGGGACCTTGTATTCGGAGGGGTCCAGTTCTTCTAGATAAAGAGTGCCAGGACAAGAGGGCAGCACCTGAACCTGCCAGGGGACAGTTAGGTTGAATGTTAGGAAGTCCTTCCTCATAGAAAGGGTCATCAGATACTAGAATGGACTGCCCAAGGCAGTGGTGAAGGGCCCATCCCAGGAGGTGCTTAAGGACAGACAGGATGTGGCCCTTAGCACCCTGGTCTGGCTGATGTGGTGATGTTAATCCTAAACGGGGTTTATGATCTCAGAGGTCTTTTCCAACCTTAATAATACATGATTCTGTGAAAGTGCCATAGAAACCCAGAGAATCTTCTTCATAGTCCTTCTTCTCTCAAGTCTGAGTGATCTAGGCCATTCTATTCCAACTCATTACAGGTAGTGTGTATTTAGCTAGAAATAAAACATCAAATGTTTCTGCAGGGTCAGAGCCCTACAAATGCTCTCAGGAAACACCTCAGAAATGCAAAACAAACACTTTCCAAAAAATGCACCAGAGGAAGAAGTATTAGAAGCAACCCCTTTACAGATCTATCATGGTTAACTGGATAAACAAACAAAACCCATCAGCCTGGTAAGTCTTGAACCATGCTAGACTTGTGGCACATGATAAATCATCTAAACCTACAGGTGTGTAGGCAGAGATGTATGTTCTTGGCAAATTGTCATAGCAACAATGAAGATAAGAAAATTAGGAGAGCCTATGAATATATGAAACCACTACTGAATATTTAGATGCTCCACCAAAGCTGTATTTTGAGTGAAGTACCTGCATTTTGGAGTAAAGCAGGTGATGTCAGTTCTTATGCATTCAGTAGAATTTATGGAGAAAAGTGCTGTGCAGTCTTCTTTGCCCAATTTTCCTGATCTATGAGGCTGTCTGCTGCAGCAGTGTTAGTGCTGACACAGGTGTCACTAATCACCCAGAAAAAAATGCATGACATTTTCAAATTGGATACACTAATCATCTTCTTGGAAGCCAAGACGCTGTTAGCACAGTGACACTACTTGATTTAGTTTCTCTTCTTGGTGAACAATAGAATCTTATCTCAATATTACCTAGGGAGGCAAGTTCTTTCCTGTTAACTGGACAAGCTTAACAGATTTGGAAACCTGTAATAAATATTTAAGGTATGGTAAAATAGTTGATAAGTCTTTATGATCTTACCAAGCAGTCCTGTGGACTGCTGTCATCTTTGCAAGACATTAGACTTCCTAAGGGGAATAATAAAACATTTATTTTAGTGTGTGACATACATAGCTGTCAAGGTTTAATATTCAGAGAAGGGCCTTGCAGCAAAGGATGAATGTGGGACCAGTCCTGGTGAAAAAGCAAACTAGGGAAGAGATAGGAAATGTTGGAATGGAGACATAGTTTATGTTAGCTCATTACTGGCAATTATACATTTATGAAATACATATTTAACCAGCTATGGAGACTCCAGCTATGAAGACTAGAGTATTCATTAAATACTTGCCTCAAAATTGTCTGGTATCTCAGAGCTCATGCAGAGACAAGTGCAAATCAGAACACCAAATCCCAGCATTGCTGAGCTGTGGAGATTTGGATAAAGTATCATGTTATTAACATTCATCAGCAAGACACCAGAAAATTGCATTCAGGAGATGCAAATTGTGTCTCTAGATCTTAGTGGCCTTTCTTGGTTTGGAAAAAGCATAAAAAATTCGAAAGACAGAAAAGAGAAGGCTAAACTATGGTGAAAAATAATGCTTTATGGTGCCTATATGGGAAAAAAGCAGAGCATTACAGAATCACAGAATTATTGATGCCGGAAAAGCCCTCTGAGCTCATCCAGCCCAGCCCAGGACCTAACATCACCACATCAGCCAGACCAGGGCACTCAGGGCCACAGCCAGTCTGTCCTTAAACAATTCCATGGATGGGGACTCCATCACTGTTCTGGACAGTTCATTCCAGTGTCTGTTCACTGTCTTCCTAACATCCAACCTAAACCTGTAGAGAATCAGAGGGCTCATTATCTCTGAAACATCTAGGTGGAATATCCTGAGATGTTCAAAGTGGCACTGGAAGCGAATGTCTACAAGCCCAGTATTTTAACACGGCATCGTCAGGAGATGCTGCTCATTCTGTGTTGTTCTGCTCTAAACATTTTTGCCAAGGCTAAAGTCTGTTCTGTCAACAAAACATCCTGCATAACACATATTATTTTTTATTTGTTTGACTTCATTTAAAGCTCAATTTTTAGTAGGACAAAGTCAAATTAATCCTTTTAGGTTAATAAGCCCACTTCTATTTTTTATTTGTGTTTCATTAAAAGACACAAAACAACAACAGCAAAAAACACAAAACCACTTTAACATTTGTTTAAAATCATTGGGAAAACAAAACAAATGATTTGCCCAGCTGAAGTTTGGCAGCTACACCCGAGGAAACTGATATGGGAACAGGCTGCCCAGCGAAGTTGTGGAGTCTCCATCACTGAAGATGTTTAAAACCTGCCTGGATGTGTTCCTGTGCGACTTGGTCTAGGCGATCCTGCTGTGGCAGGGAAATTGGGCTGGATGATTTTTCGAGGACCCTTCCAATCCCTAATGATTCTGTGATTTTGTGATAGAATCATAGAATCACAAAGGTTGGGAAGACCCCCAAGGTGACTGAGTCTAACCTTCAACCCTCTAGACCAACCTCAACACCATCAGTGATGATGACTCAGGTATTAATTCCCCAAATCTTATGCTGCAAAACGCAGTCTCAGTTTGTCATAAAACTTATCCTAAGGTTTTTATGTACCTTGTAAAACCAGGCTTTCGTCAATGTTGTTTTGGGTTCTTTTTCAATTGCATGAGCACTTTTAGCTAGCAATTTCCAAAACACTACTTTGAAGGACTAGAAACCACTAGTAAAACAGGAAAGAAATGATTCACCCTCAGCCCTTGTTTCATTTTTGGTTTTTAGACTTTTCAGTCCATTTTAATGCAACTTATCCCTGCAGGCATCTGTGTAAAACCCGTAACTTTAAAACAAAAATCAACATTAGCTGCTCTACCCTAAAAATTCCTCTGTAATTACAAATCCTCTTTAGTTATGGGAAACAACTACAAATTTTTGAGAGTCTTTAAAGCTTATGTAGCTCTTTTCCCTACTAACGAACTTACAGAATAATTTGAATTCTTCCCAAGGAAACTGGCTGTTCAGTATTGAATTATGGCAATAACAACTGAATTTAAACTGCTTATCTATGTAATCATTATTAGATCCCCCTGCATTCCAGTCTCCATGATACGCAGTTTCATCATGTTTTTCTTACAGTCAGCTTTATTTAAGATGAATTTAAGCAAGAGCTAGTAAAACTGAAAAGAGAGAATTTTACAGAAGACCACTTTATGCTTACAGTAAATCCACTGGAGAGAAATATTTCTGTGCCCTAGTCAAATAATTAGACTCTCTGAACACATTGTGGGTTCTGCTGTGGTCAGTAAAACTCGCTTTGAAGTCAATGGCATGTGGCCCCGTTAGAATTGCACAAAAATTAACTTTTCCACTGCACTAAAACCCCACATGTTCACAACAATTTTCTGTTACATTCCAAGAGTGAACATGTGCTCTCAACATGTGTTTCCCTTGAAAGGAAATGTTTGTTGCCAAACAAACATTTCTACTTCCCCAGCAGGCTATTACAATAGGTTTTTACTTCTCCAGAAGTATTTCTGATGTGAAAGTTTTAAAAAAAGTTTTTTCTGCAGAATTATTGAGAATGGAACAGACCTCCAAGCTAATCCAGCCCGGCCCATGACCTAACATCATCACATCAGCCAGACCATGACACTAAGTGCTACATCAAGGCTTTCCTTAACACCTCCAGGTGGTGGCTACTCCACCACTGCCCTGGGCAGTCCAGTCCAGAGTCTGATCACCCTTTCCATGAGGAAAATCTCATGGAAACCATCCCCTAGTGCAGCTTCAGGCTGTCCTCTCATCCTGGTGCTAGATGCCTGGGAGAAGAGTCTGACCCCCTTACTGACTACAACCTCCCTTTAGGGAGTTGTAAAGGGAGATGGTGCCCCCTGAATCTCCTCTTCTCCAGGCTCAACACCCTCAGCTCCCTCAGCCTGTCCTCATCGGTCTTTCCCTCCAATCCCTTCCCCAGCCTCATTGCTCCTTTGGAAACACCCCAACCCCTCAGTATCTTTCTGGAAGTGAGAGGCTCAGAACTGCCCCCAGTACCCAGAACTTTCCTCCTCAGTGCCCAGTGGCCAAACTTAATCCAAATAGAATGTAGAACTTCACCAACAAGATTAATTAGGCTCAAGTTGATGTCTTTTCTAAGGGCTGTTATTCTGGCACAATACTGTTTTGCCTCCTTTTCAGAAGGATTGGACTTTTGTCGATACTTAACGTAGAAAGAATAGGTCAAGAGAGCATCAGTTCCAGTTTCAGTGCTCTGACAAACTTCATTTAAAAGGATACTGCCATAAGTCACAAATTTTCTAGTATAACTTTTTGTGATAATGTAATTAGGATGGAAACTCTGGAAAGGAAATTATTTGAATTCTTCTCCAGTGAGGTGAGCTGACAGGGTAAGCAAAAACGCAGACCTCATGAGCTTCCTATGTCACGCAAATCAAAGATGTGAACTCTCAGTCTGGGCATACGAATGTGCTCCATGCTTCTTGATAGACATTACACTCACCCTTGCAGGCAGGTAATTGCAGCAGGCTTTAAGGGCACACTGGAAAAGAATTCACTTCAAGGGCAATTCTTAGGGTTTGCATACTGCTGGCTTATTTCTGCAACACAAGAGATCATATTCCAGTCTGTAACTGTATAACCCTGTCGTCATACTCCTGCTGTCAAGAAAAATCTAGGTGTCTTTGACAAACAAGAAGTGAAGTTTTCTCCCAGCATTTTCTGATATTTCTTCTACCAAGAAATGTTCTTCTACCTCAGCCTTATGAAGACTGGCTGAGAACTGGGTTATTTAGTCTTGGAGAAAAGGCTAAGAGGAAAGATAATTGCTTTCCACACTATTGTAAAGGAGGTTGTAGTGAGGCTGGCACTGGTCTCTTCTCCCAGATTATTAATGATAGGATGAGAAGAAATGGCCTCAAGTTGCATCAGGATGGCTATGTCCTTACCAGGAGGGACAGGTCAGCAAGATCGGGTGGAGGATTTGCTCCACGTGAGAGAACACTGGAACGTATTGAGTTCTGTCCAGCGGCGGATGAAGAGAGAGTTGAGAGTTTGTGGATGCGGATTAAGGGGCAGCCTGGCATGGGTGACACTGTGGTGGGTGTCTATTACAGACCTCCCGATCAGAATGAAAAAGTTGATGAGGTCTTCTACAGGCAGCTTGGCAGCAGCCTCACACCTACAGGCCCTGATTCTCATGGGGGATTTTAACTACCCTGACATTTGCTGGAAGACCTACTCAGCCAACCACCCACAGTTCGTTCAGTGCATTGGTGATAATTTCCTGATGCAAATGGTGGAGAAGCACATTATGAGAGGAGCACTGCTAGATATTGTACTCTCCAACAAGGAGGGTCTGGCTGAAGCAGTGAAGGCTGAGGGCAGCCGTGCTTGCAGTGACCATGAGATGGTGGAGTTCAGGGTCTCATGTGGTAGGAATAGAATAGCTAGCAGAATCACAACCCGGGACTTCAGGAGGGCCAACTTTAGCCTTTGAAAGCAACAGCTAGGGGACATCCCATGGGACAGGGTACTGGCAGGTGAAGGAGCTCAGGATAGCTGGTTAACATTCAAAGACCACTGCTTTGAAGCACAACACAAGAGCATCCCAACAGGAAAGAAGTCAAGGAAGGGTACCAGAAGACCTGTGTGGGAGCTGCTGGGAAAACTGAAGAAGAGGAAGAAAGTCTATAGGTCATGGAAGGAGGGGATGGCCACTTGGGGTGATTATAAGGCTGTGGTGAGAGAATGTAGGGACGTAACAAGAAAAGCCAAGGCTTCCATGGAATTTAATCTTGCAAGAGAGGTCAAGGGCAACGAAAAGTGTTTCTTCAAATACATATGTTGCAGTTTGAGAACTGCTAGAATTTTCAGAAGTGTTTTCATGATGAAGAAACGTTGTGTGGTGTTCTGGGGTACCTGTCCCTGGTTGCACAGGTCACAGGACCCTTACCCGGAAGCGTCTGTCCTGGGACCTACCCCTGAAAGGTGGGCTAGGGGACCCAATAAAAAACTGGTGCAGGGTCTTTGTTCGCACTCTTTTTGGGGGCTGTGGCCCTGAAGGGAGCACCCCCCACCACCCCAGGAAC
>VXBP01007797.1:270618-352406 GCA_013400115.1 Rhinopomastus cyanomelas
GGGGGGGGGGGGGGACACGGGACGGACCGCAGCTCCGAGGGGGATTCTGACCCCGGCCGCAACTTGCTGCAGGTGCGCAGTCCCGGACCAGAGAAAGCCGCAGACGCTGCTGTGACCTGGACCGAGAAGCGGCGCCCTGGACCCAAGAAGCGGCGCCCCCGCCGTGTCAGCATGGTGCCGCCGCTGCTCGCCACCGCACTGCGCTCGGACTGGAGAAGCGAGACTGGTGCAGATGTGCCATCACAACCCCCCACCATGGACAGCCTTCAGCATTGGTGAGCTGGGCTACTCCTCTTCCCCCTGGAGCTGAGACAGGAGAGGGAGAGGAGAGGAGGTCTGNCCACGCTGAAATGCATGTGGCTGCACCGAGGGATGCAGGTGTGGGCACTGAGAAACTCAGGCCATCCCGGACTGACATGCTCTCTTTCCCAGGTCTCTAAATTAGAAGAAGATCCAAGGCCCAAACTGGAGTGGTTTCCCATTCTATTTTCCTCAGGTTGTGTGATGGCATTAATGACACAGTTTCTAGTTTGTGTGCACCAACTTGCATAACCTTTTCTCCTATTCTGTATATAGTTACAGAGTTAATAAACCTTTCTGGAATTTCACTAAGCCATCGATTGTCTGGTGAATTTTATCCGAGATGCCATCGAGACCTCTTTGCTTTGCTTTCCTTTCTTTTATATTGAGTTGTGGTCCTGAACCCACCACAACATAGCAGGTAAAAGTAACACTAGAGGCAATGTAGGCCCCCTGCTGAATTAGGTGTTTGCCCTGGAGACAGAGGATACAGAGAAAGAAGAGATACTAAACACCTTCTTTGCCTCTGTATACTTCTCTGGGCTGTCTCGATATCAAGCTCCAGACTGCTGAGGGTCTAGAGGAAGGTGAGACAAGAGAAGAGCCTGCCTTGGTTGATGAGGACTGGGTTAGGGATCAGTTGAGCAAGCTGGATTTGTACACATAAAACCGTCCAGATCAGATGCACCCGCACGTATTAAGGGAGATGGCAGAAGTCATTGCTAGGCCACTTTCCACCTCCATCCCAGGAAAGGTGATGGAACAATTTGTCCTGCAAGCTGTCTCCGGCACATCAAGGACAGGAGGGTTATTAGGGACAGTCAGCATGGCTTCACAAAGGGGAAGTTATGCTTGACCAACTTGAGAGCCTATTATGAAGGCATAACCAGGTGGATAGATGATGGCAGAGCTATGGGTGTGGTCCATCTTGACTTCAGTGAGGGATTTGACACAGTCTCACACAGCATCCTCACAGACAAGCTGTGGCAGTGTGGAGTAGATGATCAGGTAGCAAGGTGGATCATGAACTGGCTGCAGGATAGAAGCCAGAGAGTAGTGGTCAATGGGACAGAGTCTGGTTGGAGGCCTGTATCTAGTGGAGTCACACAAGGGTCAGTACTGGGACCGGTCCTGTTCAATCTATTCATTGATGAATTGAATGAGGGATAAGGCTGCACTGTCAGCAAGTTTGCTGATGACACAAAGCTGGGTGGTGTCTCTGACACCCCTGCAGACTGTGCTGCCATTCAGCAAGACCTGGACAGGCTGGAGAGCTGGGCTGAGAGAAATGTAATGAACTGTAACAAGGGCAAATGTAGACTCTTGCATCTGGGCAAGAAGACCCCAGGTGCCATTGTAGGTTGGGGACTAACAAGTTGGAGAGCAGTATAGGAGAAAGGGACTAGAGGTCCTAGTGGACAGCAGAATGAGCATGAGCCAGCAGTGTGTTCTTGTGGCCGAGAGGGCCAACAGCATCCCGGGGTGGATCAAAAGGGAGGTGGTTAGCAGATTGAGAGAGGTTCTTCTCCCCCCTCTACTCTGCCCTGGTGAGATCCCCTCTGGTGTATTGTGTCCAGTTCTGGGCCATTCAGTTCAGGAAGGATATAGAGCTGCTGGAGGGAGTCCAGGGTAGAGCTAAGAGGATGATGAAGGAAGAGGAGCACCTCCCTTATGAGGAGAGGCTGAGGGAGCTGGGTCTCTTTAGCTTGGAGAAGAGGAGACTGAGGGATGACCTCATTAATGTCTACAAATATTTGAGGGGTAGGTGTCGGGAGGATGGAGCCAGGCTATTCTCAGTGTCATGTAGTGATAGGATATGGGGCAATGGGTCTAAGCTGGAACATAGGAAGTTCCATATGAATGTGAGAAGGAACTTCTTCCCAGTGAGGGTGACAGAGCACTGGGACATGCTGCCCAGTGGAGTTGTGGAGGCTCCTTCATTGGAGATATTTAAGACCCGCCTGGATGTGTTCCTGTGTGACTTGGTCTAGGTGATCCTGCTGTGTTGGTGGGATTGGACTAGATGATCTTTCAAGGTCACTTCCAATCCTTAATGATTCTGTAATTCTGTGACTGGTCTTACGGAGTAGCTCTTCACTAAGAGAGTGGTTAGGTGCTGGAACAGGCTACACAGGCAGGTGGTGGGGTCACTATCCCTGGAAGTGTTTAACAAATAAGTAGATAGTTCATGGTCTAGGGTTTAGCTAGATTCTGGGATGTAAGTTAGACTTGATAACCCTAGACATCCTTTCCAGCCATGATGATTCTGTGATTCTGGTTCTATGATTTTATTATTCTATTTCCAAGCTTGCTGGGAGGACTCACAAGTGACTTGAAAATAGAGGTCTAAGATGTGACATGAGCTACAACCACATTCTCTGAGAAGCATCATAACTTACAGTTAACTAATCAAAGATTTCCAGGTAAACAATCGATGTTTTCCACTGGACAATGCAGGAATTTGAAAAAAATTTTATAGTGACTGCATCTGCTTTGGTAAGATTGGCAATAGAAAAACTCTGTCCTGAGTCTGTTACAGTGAGTAGTTGCTCATTTTTACTGCTGGCTAAGTGTTGTTTATTTAGGCATATTTAGAGTGACTGCATTTAAATATTTTTGTTTTCTTTAGAAAAACGGATACTGTGGGTCTCTCACTTATTTTTGGATAGCAATGTGCTCTATTAGTCAGTTTGCTCTTGAATTTTCTGTGCTTCCAGCTCATGAGTTGCCTTCAATCTGACTTTCAGACTGCACATCTTGTCTCATACCTCTAAAATTAAGCAGCTTAAATCAAGCTGGTTTCTACCTCAGTGATTTTTGTGAATTTCAACACAAGAAGTAGACGTCACGGAACTGAAAATGTCGTGTGATCCAACCATTCTAGTCTTTCACCTGCAAAATCCTTTGATTCAGTGAACTTTGACAATGCTCCAGGCTAAGTCCCTACTCAGTAAATGGGATCAATCATGTTCAGCCCAGTGCATGTCCTGTTGAATTACAGCGCAGCTCCAGCTTTCCCAGCACTGGAGAAGCACCAGCTTCTCTGAAGAAGAGCAACTCACAGCCACAGACGCTCAACAAGTACAGATACACATCCCCACCCTACTTCCAATTCCTTTAAGGCCTTTCATAATTTGCAGCTATTATGCCAGAGACCTTCAGAGACTTCTGTAGACACAGAGTACAACTTTTTCATTGAAAGACACAGCAGAAGGAAAGTGAATAGGCTCGTTTCTTCCTTACTACTGTGACATTTCATAGAATAGAATCATAAAATCGTAGAATCATTAGGGATTGGAAGTGACCTCGAAAGATCATCTAGTCCAATCCCCCTGACACAGCAGGATCACCTAGACCAAGTCACACACGAACACATCCAGGCGGGTCTTAAACATCCCCAGTGAAAGACACTCCACAACCACCCTGGGCAGCCTGTTCCAGTGCTCCGTCACCCTCACCGTGAAGAAGTTCCTTCTCAGGTTGACGTGGAACCGCCTGTGTTCCAGCTTACAACAATTGCCCCTCATCCTATCACTACATGACACTGAGAATAGCCTGGCTCCATCCTCCCAACACCTACCCCTCAAATATTTGTAGACATTAATGAGGTCACCCCTCAGTCTCCTCTTCTCCAAGCTAAAGAGACCCAGCTCCCTCAGCCTCTCCTCGTAAGGGACGTGCTCCATTTAAAAATAAAAAGTCCTTTCAAAACCATGTTTCTCCCTTCCTCCCTCCCTCCCCATGCACTGCACCATTCAATTCATACTCATCCTTACAAGTCACCTGGAACTCATGATCTTGCACAATAAATTAAGAATTGTTGGTTGCTTGGTAACCATAACCTCTTGTTGATTTATTAGGAGCCAAATGGTGACAGAGAAGAGGTGAATATTCTAATCTGCAATATATTTAGAACCATTTCTTTGCAGGTTTATGTTGTGTGCTCATAGAATATGACTCCTTCTCATTTGTGCTAATGTTAATGCTTCCTTATCCCAGTGTAACAGCTGTGCATCTTTCCACACTACTTTCATGAGTGAGCTCCTATTTATGCTCCTGTGGGTACATTTTTCTGCAGCTCATCTAGAAACCTTTGAAAGTATATCCTTTGAGGAAATGAACGGCTAAACGTAAGAAGAATGTGGATGTGTATTTCAGGTGTTAATTTTTCATTCTAATTTCTGGGAGTCGGGGAAAGAGTAAAATTGCTGCGTTCTTTTCTATACCAAGAGATAACTCACATTGGTAAATGGAAAAACCACTGCTAAGAGATAGGATTCCAACTTTTAGACCTTTGAAAGCAAAAAAATAATTATAAATAAAATCTATATGTTGTGTGTTGCTGCTGTATTTTGCTTTCTAATAGACATAAATCTCCATAGCAGCCAACAATCGTGGCAGGACTGTATGAACAGCTCTAAAGTCAAGATTAAACAGAAGCGAGCAGCTAAACACCACACTCGCACTCCTAGCAGATTATTAAATAACTAATTCATTACAGCACAGAGCCAAATGAGAAAAGTCGGCGTTTGGCAAGTGTCGACACACTGCAGTCGGGATAACTGGGACCAGCTGTTGCACCGCTCTGCTTCTGGAAGGAATCAGAGAGCGCTTGAAGGCAACACCACAACATGGAGAGTCAGGCTGCACTGCAACAACAGCATTTCTGCTTCCACCCTCCAAGCCCTTTTTCCTGAAGCAGTTAATCCAACAGCTACAATGACTCAAGCTCCGTCCATCTCATCTAACAATCACAAACCAGCTGGGATGATTGGACCCAGCAGTTGCCGGTGAGCAAATACATAACGGAAAGCCCTCCCAGTGACCCATTATGGTATGCGTTTTGCCTTCCCAAAACTGATACCTACTATCACATCAGGATAAAAGTATCATTTATATAGATTAAAAATGCAAAATATGATTAAAGGTTAGCTTTTTAATTACATATTTTTACTTTTGTCATTCAACAGGGAAGAACTATTGCAAAATCTGAAGTTGAAACTTGGCAATTTGGATACTGCTACACGGTACAAAGTGAGAGCTTACACAAGTGCAAAGTACAAAGGGCACTGCACGAGGGTCTGGAAAAGACTGCACACTGAATAATGCCGTTTTCCATGATACCAATTTGAGTCAAATGGGAAAAAGCTACAACGGCATGTTCGTGAATTAAATGATCATTAACAAAAGAAGTTTAAACAGCAGAAGTGAAAGCATTATGATGTTTGTATGTTGCTTTCTGTAAATCTATAGAATCACAGAATCATAGGACAGTTTTGGCTGGAAAAGATCTTCAAGATCACTGAGTCCAGCCTTTTCCTAGCCCTATCAGCACATCAAACCCTGTCCCCCAATGCCATATTTACCCTTCTCTTCAACATGTGGTGGTGGATCAGAAGTGGGGTGGTTAGCAGATTGAGAGAGGTTCTTCTCCCCTTCTACTCTGCCCTGGTGAGACCACATCTGGAGTCCTGGGTCCAGTTCTGGGCCCCTCCGTTCCAGAAGGACACAGAACTGCTGGAGAGAGTTCAGCACAGAGCCACAAAAGATGAAAGAGTAGAACATCTCCCTGATGAGGAAAGGCTGGATATCTTGATCTTGGAAAAAAAGGAGACTGAGGGGTGACCCCATTAATGTTTATAAATATGGAAAAAGTAGCTGTCAGGAGGATGGAGCCAGGCTCTGCTCAGTGGCATCCAATGATAGGACGAGGGGTAATGGGTGTGAGCTGGAACATAGGAGGCTTCACATCAATCTGAGAAGGAACTTCTTCCCAGCAAGGGTGACAGAGCACTGGAAGAGGCTGCCCAGGGGAGTTGTGGTGTCTCCTTCCCTGGAGATGTTTGAAACCTGCCTGGACATGTTCCTGTGAGGCTTGATCTAGGTGAACCTGCTGTGGTGGGTGCTTGGACTAGATCTTTTGAGGTCCCTTCCAATCCCTAATGTTCAGTGGTTCTGTGATTCTGTGGGACTCAACCCCCTCCCTGGACAGGCTGTTCCAGTGCCTGACAGCCCTTTCAGTCAAGCAATTCCTCCTCACGTACACCCTGAACCTCCCCTGGTGCACCTTAAGGCCATTTTCTATCACTAGGCTGCTAGGGAGAACAAACCAACCCCTGCCTCTCTGCAACCTCCTGTCCAGCAGTTGTAGAGAGCATGAAGGTCTGTCTTCCCTCCATGTCCTCTTCTGCAGGCTAAACAGCCCCAGATGCCTCAGCTATTCCTCACATAACACCTTATTCCAAATCCTTTACTGGCTTGGTAGCCACCTCAGTCCCCTCTCTAGCCTTTCAATGTCCCTCTTGGAGTGAGGGGCCCACCATGGACACAGGGCTTGAGATGTTGTCCTCCCTAAGGCTGAGCAGA
Source organism: Rhinopomastus cyanomelas (assembly GCA_013400115.1). Lineage (NCBI taxonomy): Eukaryota > Metazoa > Chordata > Aves > Bucerotiformes > Rhinopomastidae > Rhinopomastus > Rhinopomastus cyanomelas. The sequence continues at coordinate 277,285 of VXBP01007797.1, forward strand.
GGGAAATGATCACCTCCTTGCTCCTGCTAGCCACACTTTTACTGATACAGGCCAGGATGCTGTTTGCCTTCTTGGCCAACTGGGCACACTGCTGGCTCCTGTTCAGATGATTCTCTATTAACACCTCAGGTCACTCTCTGCTGGGCAGCTCTCCAGCCACTGCTCCCCAAGCCTGTAGCTCCTGGGTGTTATTGTGGCCCACGAGCAGGACTCATATAATTTGCCTTGGCCCAGTGATCCAGCCNTAATGTATTTTTTTAAAGTACTCATACAGTTAAATTTTTCTCTTTGATTCAAATCTCGTATTTTAGCATTATCTGAAGCTTTTTAATTACATCTGTCTGTGCTTTTGATTGCTCCTCATCTCTGAGAAAAATTTGCAGAAGATCAAAGAATCATGGAACTCCTGAGGCTGGAAAAGCCCTCTGAAATCATCCAGATCACCCTTTCTGTGAGGAAGGGTTTCCTAACATCCAGTCTAACCCTCCACTGGCAGCTTCAGGTGCTGCCCTTTCATCCTGCTGCTAGTTGCCTGGGAGAAGAGCCCAGCCCCGACATGAGTACAACCTCCCTTTAGGGAGTTGCAGAGGATAACCAGAGGAGATGGACATGCTGGCTCTAGACTATAACGCGATGGTGTGCTCTGCAAGGTCTGACACTCTTTGTCTCAGCCTGGAATGGTGGCACACTGGCGCAGAGCTATGCCACACCTGAGTTGTTTAATCCTGTGTAAAGTCTGGGATTGTTGATTCAGACTTTACACAACTTTGAGGAATCAGGCCAATGTCTCCTTGGCACAAAGCGGTATCCTGGGGAGGACTTAAGGACTGGAGGGAAAGTCTGATGAGGACAGGCTGAGGGAGCTGAGGGTGTTTAGCCTGCAGAATAGGAGACTCAAGGGGGACCCTTTCCCTCTCTACAACTACCTGTATTTTTTCTGAGGCAGATAAAAATGTTTTCTTGATTAAAGACTCTAAATCCACCTGTAATTTCTAACTTTACGTATAAATACATAACTGTATAACTAAATTATGTATTAACATTCTCCTCTGAGTAGTTTAAGAAACACCGGAAAAAAGAGGCAGCATTAATGCCAGTGCCTCTGTTGGGATTCAGTCTACTGCCAGCTTAGGTTCGTGTGAGGGTCATCTGAATGAAAAGTCTCAGGCATAAGCCTACTTCTTTAAAAAGGGAATGTAAATTATTAAAATTAAATTTTCTTNCCTGGGTGTTATTGTGGCCCACGAGCAGGACTCATATAATTTGCCTTGGCCCAGTGATCCAGCCTGTCTAGGTCCCACTGCAGAGCCTCCCAACTCTCAAGCTGATCAACACTTCCACCCAGCTTGGTGTTGTCTACTCACTTTTGTATCCTTACAACGAGATACTTCACTAAGTAAAAAGAAATGCGTCTCTTTTGATAGAGTGACAGCAGGTCTCTGTCACTTAAAGAGATTTGGAAGTGTAAGAAACTTCAAATATTGCTCTTCCGAAGTGCTCGTTAATGTGTCTCTGTTAATTGATTTTGTTCATTTGTTGTTAATTTGTTGAGTTTTTCACCTGCCTCAAGAAACAGATTACAATGCTGAAGTTAGTGACAGTTTTATATTTCTTTTAAAAAGATCTGACTGAAAAAATTCCAGAAATGTAAAATACTGTTGGGAAGCATGTAAATAAATTTCAGTTTTCATACATACATATATATATATAAATAAATAAAATAAATTTTAAAATATNACATCCAGTCTAACCCTCCACTGGCAGCTTCAGGTGCTGCCCTTTCATCCTGCTGCTAGTTGCCTGGGAGAAGAGCCCAGCCCCGACATGAGTACAACCTCCCTTTAGGGAGTTGCAGAGGATAACCAGAGGAGATGGACATGCTGGCTCTAGACTATAACGCGATGGTGTGCTCTGCAAGGTCTGACACTCTTTGTCTCAGCCTGGAATGGTGGCACACTGGCGCAGAGCTATGCCACACCTGAGTTGTTTAATCCTGTGTAAAGTCTGGGATTGTTGATTCAGACTTTACACAACTTTGAGGAATCAGGCCAATGTCTCCTTGGCACAAAGCGGTATCCTGGGGAGGACTTAAGGACTGGAGGGAAAGTCTGATGAGGACAGGCTGAGGGAGCTGAGGGTGTTTAGCCTGCAGAATAGGAGACTCAAGGGGGACCCTTTCCCTCTCTACAACTACCTGTATTTTTTCTGAGGCAGATAAAAATGTTTTCTTGATTAAAGACTCTAAATCCACCTGTAATTTCTAACTTTACGTATAAATACATAACTGTATAACTAAATTATGTATTAACATTCTCCTCTGAGTAGTTTAAGAAACACCGGAAAAAAGAGGCAGCATTAATGCCAGTGCCTCTGTTGGGATTCAGTCTACTGCCAGCTTAGGTTCGTGTGAGGGTCATCTGAATGAAAAGTCTCAGGCATAAGCCTACTTCTTTAAAAAGGGAATGTAAATTATTAAAATTAAATTTTCTTTCATGTAATTAAACAGCCAGCCACTGCCAAAACTGTTTTACTCATCAAAAGAACCCTTAGGATTATAATCTGGACTACATGCCAAGGATCAACAAAAACACAAAACACTGCTGCAAGCGTGTAACCCAGCAATTCAAAGCAGACTTTCCAACAGCATTGTATCTCGCTCACGTTACAATCCATCTTTCATTGACTTCATTCCTTTTATCTCAGTAAATAAGCAGGAAAATAACATGACTGAATAAGTAAGGCTTAAATAATTTCCTTCAAAACAAGACAGCCTTTCTTGTAAAAGTAAATAAAACTCGGGAGCCTCCAGACTTAAAAAGGCAGCACTGGGAAGCCTCCACTCATAGAAAAGACAAAAGCACCAGCTCAGGAGATATTTTTAGCCTATCTTGGCAAATAGTGTTGCAGCTGACAGATCACAGAAGTGCTGTGTCAGTATCACCTGCTCATTTCCAAAGAGGAGCACCACAGTGCTCCAAGAGCAAGACAAGAAAAATTGCAACTCAGCCATCACCGATTGAGGTCCTGACACCTCTGTGTCAGGAGCAGTACAAGTACCAGCATTTTATTAAGCTCCAAACATGCTGCTGCTGGAATAACTCAGCTATAGCATTCAGCACCTTTAGAATCCTAGAATGGGCCAGTTTGGAAGTGACCTCCAAAAGTTATCTGGTCCAACCACTCTGCACTGAGCAGGGACATCCTTAACTGGATCAGGTTGCCCAGAGACTTGCCTTGTCCAGCCTCACCTTGAGTATCTCCCTGGCCAACCTCTTCATCTACCCTCCTGCTAAAGAACTTCTTCCTAACATCCAACCTAAGTCTACTCGTCTCCAATGTGAAGCCATTGCCCCCCATCCTATCACTACAGACCCTCACAAACGGCCCTTCTCCAGCTTTCTTGTAGCCCCTTCTAGGTACTGATAGGTCACTATCAGGTCTCCTCAGAGCCTTCTCTTCACCAGGCTGAACATCCCCAGCTCTCTCAACCTGTTCTGTAGCAGAGGTGCTCTAGCCCCCTGATCATTTTCATGGCCTCTGAACCCTCATCATCAGGTCCATGTCCTTCCTATTCTGAGGGCTCCAGAGCTGGAGGCAGGACTCCAGGTGAGGTCTCATCATTTTCTTCTACGTAGAGAACTTGCATTACGTTGTCTCAAGTGCAAAGCCCACATGAAGCTATTTAGGAAACAAATCTGACTTGTGGGTTAGGAAGAATAAAAATCAGGAGGCTTTTTTTGACCATTTCAAGAAATCAGGGGGGTTAAAGATACGATGGTACAGTTTTGTGTTGTGTGCTTTGAGAATCATAGAACCATTATGGCGGAAAGGATCTCCAGGACCATCAAGTCCAAACTTCATCCCAACATCTTCCTAACCACTAGACCATGTCTTCAAGTGCTCTAGCTACTTGATTTTTAAACACCTCTAGGGATGGTGACTTTACCACCTCCCTGGGCAGCCTGTTTCTGTACCCAACCACTCTCTCAGTAAAGAATTTCTTCCTAATATCCAATCTAAACCTCTCCTGACACAACTTGAGACCCTTTCCTCTTGTCCAATCATTAGTAAGTTGTGAGAAGACCAACCTCGCTACAACCTTCATTCTTGGCATGTAAGACAAAACATTATGTTCCAAAAAGACCTTTCTTTTGTGAGGAAAAACACTAAACCTTTGTGGAATCTCCAAGCCCAGGCCTTTGCTGCTGAACTTGACTTAGTGCTGTAAAACAAGACGATGGCTCCTTCCTCTGTAGAGGCAGAGTAACTGCAAGCTGTTCCTTGAAATTCTTCAATGAGTTGCGTTTTTAAGAGCTGGCTTTAGTATAACATTATCTTATGTTTTAAAGATAAAAACTGTATAGGTAGGAATGTTTCTGTTCCGATAAATCCTATACTCCAAATAAGAAGTTTAGCTGAATTATAGATACACATGTGCCTTGAGCCAGAAGATGGCTTTTTCCTGTTAGATCTACCTGTCTTCTGGAAAGCAAAAGGCAGCAAGCTGATCCTATATCTATTTCTTCTGTACCATTGACGGTTGAATGCATGACCTTCATCTGCAGATATGTCCCACAGACAATCACGGACTACAAAGCTGGAGTCTCCTGCCTATGAACTAAGATCTTGTCCTCTTAAATGAGAGAAACATCTTGGAATGTATTTCTACCTGTTCAGGTGGAGAAAGGGTCTGTTTTCATATCCACGTTTTGATTAAGAAAACTGCAGTTGGTTACAGACCTGGACATCAGTTATTCAAAAGTGATGACAAGCAATTTGGCTGAACAGAAGAGACTGAAGCTGCTTATATCTCATACAATAAAAGGAAATTGCTTTCTAGCATGTATGATGTTGTGTCGAAAGGTGTCCACTGAAAAAAAATAAAAGCTTTAAAAATCACTTGAATTTGAAATCAGATTTACATGGCTGGAAAATGAACCAAGGCAAAATTAACTTGATTTTATTCTGATGCAAGTAGGAATCTTCTCGAAAGTTTTCTGAGCCAGTCTGAGTGTTTGCCACATGACAGAAAAAGAACTCACGCCTAATAATCACATTTAGCAATGATAATTCTTATTCTTTTTATATGAGAAACTATTGTAAACTCGTTACCCATTATTAAAATATGGATTTATTGTGCATTAATCACAAGGTCCACAGAAATGTATAGAAGATTAAGGATGAAATCACTGTTCACCAGCTCAACACACCAAGGTACAAAGGCTTACCTGACACTAAATTCCCAGACACAGAAGACAGGCTCCTAAGCCTGTCCTGTTAAGCATTCAGTTAAGAATGCAGGTGTTTGCAGAGAAGCAGGCAGTGTGGTGCACACACGTTCCAACAGACAACCTCCAGAACTTGCACTGGCCATTGGAAAGTTTGTGCAAAGGCCATGACCAATAGGGCATCCAGAAAGGAGAATAAGGGAAGGAAGTTCCCTGAGATGTCTTTTGTTGTGGATGGAGACAAAGTTCATCTCACCCTGGACAGATGTTGTGGGATAGTGCAGCCATCAGTGCTTTCCTAACACAGGAAGAAACACAAGACAGAGTCAGAACAACTGCTTTTTCCTCTGGGTTTGGATGAGAATATCTGAATCATCTCTCTTTAAAGGAATCTGTGGGTGATTTTCAAGATCCAGAGACTGCCAATTTAATAAGATTTTCACATGCCATTATTTTCGATGACTCCAGGAGTGTGCCTGGAGTCCTTTGCAGTGAAGACTGAGGTAAAGACATCATTGAGAACCTCAGCCTTTTCCATGTCACTTGTGACCATCTCACCTGTTTCCTTTCTCAGACGATCCACACTTTCCTTAGACTTCTTCTTACAATTCATATACCTGTAGAAATTCTTGGTGTTCCCTTTGACCTCCCTGGCCAGGTCCAATTCAAACTGTACCTTGGCTTTCCTAACCAGATCTGTAGCTGTTGGGGCAGCTTCCCTATACACCCCCCCAATCTAGCTGTCCTCCCTTCCAGTCCTTGTAGTGTTTCTTTTTGTGCGACAGCGTGTCCAGGAGCTCCTTGCCCAGCCAGGCAGGCCTCCTAGCACTCTTCCCTGCTTTCCTCTTTGTTGGTGTACATTGCTCCTGGACATAGAATAGGTGATCCTTGAATACTAACCATCTGTCCTGGGCCCCTTTTCCCTCGAGGGCTTCATCTCATGATACTTTGGCCAGCAGATCCCTGAAGCGATCAAAGTCAGCACCTCCAAATTTCAGGGACATAAGCTTGGAACACTTTCTCCTGGTTGCCCTGAGGATCTGAAATTCAATGGCTTCATGATCACTGCAGCCAAGGCTGTCCCGGAGCCTCACATTGGTCACCAGCCCTTCCCTGTTGGTGACAACAAGGTCCAGCATAGCACCTTTTCTTGTTGGTTCCTCCGCCATTTGAAGAAGGAAGTTGTCATCTATATAATCCAAAAACAATCTGGATTGCTGGTGCCTCACTGTATTGTTGCTCCAGCAGATGTCAGGGTGGTTGAAATCCCCCATGAGGACCAGGGCCTGTGACCGCTACTATCTGCCTATGAAGGGCCTCATCAGCTAGTTTTTGCTGCTCAAGTGGCCTGTAGCAGACCCCTACAGTAACATCACCGTCCCCTGACTTCCCTTTTATTTTAACCCACATACTCTTTACCAGCTCATCATCCTTCCCCTGGTGGAGCTCCACTGATTCCAACTGATCACTGATACAGAGGGCAACGCCTCCTCCTCTCCTTCCCTGCCTGTCCTTCCCAAAGAGCTTGTACCCATCTATCCCTACATTCCAGTCATGGGAATCATCCCACCAAGTTTCAGTAATAGCCACTATGCCATGGCATCCCAGCAGTACAGTGGCCCTTAATTCATCCTGTTTGTTGCCCAAGCTCTGTGCATTTGCATAGAGGCACTTTGGGTGGGCTGGCCCTGTCCTCCTCTTGTGCCAGTTGCTCTTGATTTCCTCAGACTGCCCTGGTTCATCATCCCTGGCTTGTTCCAGGGCAAGTTGAGGGCCCTCGTTGGCTCTCCGTCCCTCTGCTGCTGGTATACTGCCCCAATGTTTGTCATAACAGAATCACAGAATCATTGAGGCTGGAAAAGACTTCTGAGCTCATCAAGTCCAGCCTAGGACCTAACATTACCACAGTGGCCATATCAGGGCAACAGCCAGTCTGTCCTTAAACAACCTCCAGCCATGGGGACTCCACCACTGCACTGGGCAGTCCTGTCCAGGGTCTGATCACCTGTTCTGGAAGGAAAGGCTTCCTAACATACAACCTAATCCTCCTCTGCCAGCTTCAGGCCCTGCCCTGGTGCCTGGCAAAAGAACTCAAACCCCACCTGACTACAACCTCCCTTCAGGGAGTTGTAGAGAAGGAGAAGACCCTCTCTGAGTCTCCTCCAGGCTAAACAACCCCATATCCTTCAGCCGCTCCTCATCAGACCTTCCCTCCAGGCCCTTCAACAGCCTCGCTGCTCCTCTGGACCTGCTCCTTTCAGTGGTTCCTTTTTTCTTGATGAATACAGAGGTTAAGAAGGATTTATCCCTCTCCCCAAGTGGAACAGGGAATAATGATGGAAAAGAAGTGTAGAGGACATAGACATGGACATCACAGACACTCACTGGGGTGTACGGCAGGTCACCTGGCAGTCTGAGTGTGCAGTTCATATCTGACACGCAGCATGCCTGGCTTTCCAAATACTACTGCAGGTTCATATTCTGTCCCAGTGGCCACCTCATGTAGAGCTTAACACGCTAACTGATAGCGCTGACTACACCATCTCCACGGAGGCAAAGCTGCCACTGCTGAGCCTGTATTCCCAGAAAGCACATTTCTAACGTGCATGTACATGCAGCCAACCACACAGAACTAGTGGCCTCAGCCTGTTCCCCAGTGTGGCAGTCAAGGGCAATGGTCTTTTAGTGGGCAATACACACATATATTTGCATCCCTGCAGTAGCTGGGCTTAGGCAGCTTTGGTCCACAAAACTGCTCCTGGATCCCCTGTTCCTGGCATCCAGACATGCAAGCTTTGGCATCCACAGATCCACCCAAGCCACAGGTGTATACTTCCTCACACATACAAACTCACAGATCCACACCGGTGATCTCTCCTGCCCTTACAGTCAGTCTACTCACTGGCCCTTGCATCCTCTTCCTCCAGTCCCTCACACCAAGAGGGAGGTGCACACAAGTATGTCTCAAACAACCCCCAAACTTTGTGGTCTCTCTAGCAGCCAGCACCTGCAGGTGCCTCAGTCAGACACATACCCTGGGGTCCAAACCCACTTCTTCCATTTACCAGTTAGGCCAGCCTGATATTTTTTAGCCCTTGTACCGGCATACAGACCTTCTCCTGCTCCAGCTGCTGTCACCAAACAGCTGTACTTCATGATTTCACCCCAATGTTTTTCCACTACATTCCATGGTGAGCCCCATAGCTCCTACATGCCAAAAGATGATCTGGAGGGGTTTTTTCATTAGGATCCATGGAGCTGATCACCCTCCTGGGACAGCCTCAGAAAGAGACAGAGCAGGATGCTCATCCATCTAACAAGATCATCAGAGCCCTCTCACCTACATTTGCTCCTCTGTGCATGGATGGGAGCTTCTCATCACTGAACCTAACGGTGACTGCTGTCAAGGAGTTTGGGACAAGAGTTTGTGAGAGAAATGCAATTACCAGGGTATGACTAGAGTTTTCAAATAGGTTCATTAGTAGACCAATCAACCACAACATTTTTCCATATGGAAGCCATCAGTGTGTCAGTTAAGGTACTCAAGCCACAGTTCAAGCTGGATCTGAGCACGCTGAAATAAAGTGAATCACTGGAACACTGCATAGCCTCTGAACCATGAAAGTAATCTCATTGCAAAGTATTTGTAATCATTTCTGGACACTGTTAAATTTTGTAGAAAGCAAATCAGTTACAGTTATAGGAAAAACCCCCTGAAATGTCAACAATGCAAGCTCTTTGTTGATTGCAAAAGACATTTTCCATCTGGTCCCAGACACAAAAATATCCGGAAGTGACCTGCATATGTCAGAGCTTGGCTGACCTGAATGACAGCGTAGTACTGCAAAGCTCCCCAAACAGGGAAAAGCCTTCTTGGGCTAGGTCTTTCTGCCACTGAAGTGGCTAATGGAACTTCCAGTGTGGCATTTGGCAGGACAGCTCTCAAAGAGACCTGATATGAGCTTTTATTACACAGACAGATACACACACAAACTGTGGGCTGTGCACGGTTGGGACAAATAATTGGCATTAATAAAAAACCTAGAATGGTGCTGCATCCTATTTATGTTTGGGCTTTACAGTCAGACCACAGCTAACACAGGGCTCTGAAATGGTTTATATGAACAGCAATTCGTGAGTGGTATCATTTCCCAATTGCAGGGATAAGGAGTAAGAGAGTTAGAGAGAAGTTTTAACAACAAATATTTTTCTCCTCATTTTAGGTGAAATGATGTGAGCTCACAGTATATCGTCTCCTACAATCTAACACACAGTAAAAGCCAATAACAGTAAGTCTTAACAAATCTACAAAAAGACATTAGCAGCCCTTCAAGTGGATTTTGTAACTCACAGCAAAAACTGATATGAAATTTTGCTATCAGACATTGCACAAACGCACTATAATAAGGACTAAATTAGTCATATTAATACCTAAACATATTGTTACATTACAAGGATGAAGTGCATATTAATTACTCTAAATAGCAAAGCTATAAATCTTGGTAATAGTGATATAGTGAGCTTCTAGAGTGAGTCTGTGTATTATTTACTCACCTTAGGCGATATTTTGAGTTAGAATTTTATACTCCTCAGCCCCAGCTTGCTAATTTCCTCACACCTATGTAATTTCTCTAATTCACCAAGTTATTTTCTGAGAAGTGCTTTGTAGATCTACACAGGGGACACAGCAGATGGTGTAGGAGAACACACTGGTTCAGAACAGGAAGAAAGAGTAGATTTCTTCCCCTCATCAGGAATGCATGATTATTTTCAAAGTATAATAAAACATACAGATGTGCTTTTGATGTTCACTTGAATGCAGTTTTCTTACCAATAATTTTCTGCTAAGCTTGAACAACTGGGTTCCATGCTTTTCAAGATAAATCTTTCCCAGTTGTGTTAGAAACTGTGCTCAGATGCTTAAGTACCTGTAGTCTCATACACTAAGTCCAGACTGACAAAGACTGAACCTCACCAGACGGAACGACCGGTGTGCGTTACTGACTTACGTACACAGAACCACAGAACTATTGAGGCTGGAAAACACCTCTGAGCTCATCACGTCCAGCCTGGGACCTAATATTACCACAGTGGCCATATCAGGGCACTAAGGTATATGAATGGTAAAAAGAAGTCTAGAGAAGGTGTGGATCCTCTGAGAAAGGAAGCAGGTGAGATGGTCACAAGTGACATGGAAAAGGCTGAGGTTAACAACTTCTTTACCTCAGTCTTCACTGCAAAGGACTCCAGCCACACTCCTGGAGTCATGGAAAATAATGGCAGGGACTGCAAGGAAGAACTGCCCATCACAAGTGAAGATCTGGTTTGTGATCACCTGAAGAACCTGAAGGTGTTCAAGTCCATGGGACCTGATGGGATACACCCAAGGGTCCTGAGAGAACTGGCAGATGAGGTTGCTAAACCCCTGTCTATTCTATTCCAAAAGTCCTGGCGGTCTGGTGAAGTCCCCACTGACTGGAAAAGGGGAAACAGAATTCCTATTTTCAAAAAGGGTAGGAAGGAGGAGCCAGGGAACTACAGGCCAGTCAGTCTCACCTCTGTGCCTGGTAAGATCATGGAGCAGATCCTCCTGGAGGCACTGCTGAGACAGGCGAATAATGAAGAGGTGATTGGGTACAACCAACATGGCTTCACCAAGGTAAATCATGCCTGACAAATCTGGTGCCCTTCTATGAGCAGGTCACAACATTAATGGATGAGGGGTGGGCGACTGATGTCATTTACCTGGACCTGAGCAAAGCCTTTGACACTGTCCCGCACCACATTCTGGTTTCCAAGCCGGTGGAACATGGCTTTGATGGGTGGACCACTAGATGGGTAAGGAACTGGCTTGATGGGCGCAATCAGAGAGTGGTTGTTGATGGATCCGTGTCCGAGTGGAGGCCAGTGACAAGCAGAGTCCCTCAGGGATCAGTCCTGGGACCAGTCTTGTTCAACATGTTTGTCGGTGACATGGACAAAGGTATTGAATTCACCCTCAGCAAGTTTGCTGATGATACCAAGCTGTGTGGTGCAGCAGACACGCTGGAGGGCAGGGATGCCATCCACAGGGACCTGAACAGGCTGGAACCTGATGGGATTCAAGACCAAGTGTAAGGTCCTGCATCTGGGTTGAGGCAATCCTAGGCACAAGTACAGGCTGGGCAATGACTGGCTGGAGAGTAGCCCTGATGAGAGGGACTTTGGGGTGCTTGTGTATGAAAGGCTCAACATGAGCCAGCAGTGTGCACTTGTGGCCCAGAAGGCAAACCGGGTCCTGGGCTGCATCAGAAGTGTGACCAGCTGGTCAAGGAAGGTGATTCTCCCCCTCTACTCTTCTCTGGTGAGACCCCACCTGGAGCACTGCGTCCAGTTCTGGAGCCCTTATTACAGGAGGGATGTGGAGATGCTGGAGCAAGTGCAGAGGAGGGCCATGAGGATGATCAGAGGGCTGGAGCACCTCTCCTAGATTGAGGGAATTGGAACTGTTCAGTCTGTAGAAGAGGAGGCTCCCAGGTGACCTTATTGTGGCCTTCCAATATCTGAAGGGGGCCTACAAAGAGGCTGGGGAGGGACTATTTAGGATGGTGGGTAGTGACAGGACTAGGGGGAATGGAGCAAAGCTGGAGATGGATAAATTTAGAGTGGATGTGAGGAGGAAGTTCTTCAGTGTGAGAGTGGTGAGAGCCTGGAATGGGTTGCCCAGGGAGATGGTTGGGGCCCCAACCCTGGAGGTGTTTAAGGCCAGGCTGGATGGGGCTCTGGCCAGCCTGATCTAGGGCAGGGCCCATGGTGGGCGGGCTGGAACTGGATGATCAGGTGGTCCCTTCCAACCCTGAATGATAATGGGTCTATAAATTTGCCAGTGAAGAGATCTCTCTGTGGCAGGGGGATTGGACTAGATGATCTTTCGGGGTCCCTTCCTGTCCCTAATAATTCTATGATTCTAATTCTATGATTCTAAGGGCCACAGCCAGGCTGTCCTTAAACACCTCCAGGGATGGAGACTCCACCACTGCCCTGGGCAGTCCAGTCCAGGATCTGATCACCTGTTCCGGGAGGAAGGACTTCCTAACCTCCAACCTAACCCTCCCCTGGTGTGGCTTCAATCCATGCCCTCTCATCCTGGTTCTGGTTGCCTGGCAGAAAACCCAACCCCCACCTGACTACAACCTCCCTTCAGGGAGTTGTAGACAGGGATAAGGTCCCTCCTGAGTCTCCTCTTCTCTAGGCTAAACACCGCCAGCTCCCTCAGCCTCTCGTCAGCAGACTTTCCCCTCAGTCCCTTTCCCTGTCTCCTTGCTCCTCTAGACCTGCTCGAGCCCCTCAGTCTCTTTTTTGAAGTGAGGAGTCCAGATCTGCCCCCAGGACTCAAGGTGAGGCCTCACAAGTGCCCAGAACAGGGGGGGAATTAGGTCCCTAGTCCTGCTGGCTACACTGTTGGTGATACAAGCCAGGATGCCATTGGCCTTCTGGGTCACCTGGGCACCCTTCTGGCTTCTGTTCAGCCGGTTGTCAACCAGTACTGCCAGGTCCCTCTCTGCCAGGCTTCTCTCCCACCACTTATCCCCCAGTTTGCAGCTGCAGGCGGTATTGTGGCTAAAGTGTAGGACCCTGCAGTTGGTCCTGTTCAACCTCATCCTGTTTGCCTCAGCCCATTGACCCAGCCTGTCCACACCTAGTGAAAGAAAAGAGCAGAGCAGACTTGTCACTCAGCTAAAAACACAGTTTATCATTCCAGGAAAAATAGAAAACTGACTATCAAATTATTTAGCTCAGCTATCTTAACAATTTGCTTATTTCCAAGTAATCAAAGCTTGGAAGAGACTTCCCAGATCATCCAGTCTGTCAACCCAACACCACACTGAACATTAAACCCTGTTTTCTAGTGTCACATCTATACATTTTTATAAACACCTCCAGGGATGGTGACTTCACTCCATCCTGTTCCAATTCCTGACCACTCCGCCAAGGAAGAAATTTTTCTTAACATCTATTTTAAACCTCCCTTGGTGCAACTTGAGGCCATTTCCCCTTGTTCTACTGCTAGTGATTTGGGCAAGAAGACTGACCCTCACCTGTCTACACCCTCCTTTCTGGTGGTAGCAAAAACCACCCCTTTACACTCGGTCTTTGTGGGGCATGTGCACATTATCGTGGGAGAAAATGCAACAGAATCCAGTGGCTTAGTTATCCGAAGCACACACCCCTGAGGACACCCTTACTGCCTTGGAAGAGCCAGAAGCAGCTCAGCAGCACTTTGTGCAGCACTGCTCTTTGGAATCCAACATGACCATACACACAGGCTGGAACACTCCGCTTGTCCTGCTGCATCTGCCTTTGAGAAGAGTCTAAGTGTTTGACGCTGCCAATGCTCGTGGCAGACACCAGCACTCAGGTCCGGAGAATTCTTCTGTGGCTGCATGAAGAGAGATTTTTTTTCCCTCTCTCCCTTCAGAGCCAGTCACAGTAAAGTTCTAAATTCATAACTGGAACATAATTCACACAGCAATTTACATGCATTGAGAGATTATGTGGCCTCACTCTGGAATGCGGCACCACAAAGGAAATGTCTATAGTTATTTAAAGCAAGCCTGCCTTTCCCCAGCTATTAAAGAAATTTAATCTCCGTAACCCTATATGGAAGCATTCTTTGTTTATATAAAAAAATCCCCCTGCAATACCCTATCCCCTCACCATTACATCCATTAAATTCTGGTCTTTGGGGTTGGTTGTTTTGTGGGTTTGTTTTTTTTGCTTTGGCAAAGAAATTGTGAAGGAACGTGAAGAACTTTTATGAAGTGTTTATTGTCAATTACTAAATAATGAAACCCAGAAAAGTTCATAGAAATAAGTTATCCCTGGATTTTGGGTTAAATTTTCCTTTTCCCTGTAAGAGAAGGGCAAAAAGGAAGCAGTCAGTGAGATTCACATCAACCTGAGAAGGAACTTCTTCACAGTGAGGGTGACGGAGCACTGGAACAGGCTGCCCAGGGGGGTTGTGGAGTCTCCTTCTCTGGAGATGTTCAAGACCCGACTGGACAGGTTCCTGTGTGACTTGGTTTAGGTGATCCTGCTGTTGCAGGCGGATTGGACTAGATGATCTTTCGAGGTCCCTTCCGATCCGTAATGATTCTATGATTCTATGATTCTATTTCCCAGATGGGTCCGGTGAGGCTGACAGACAGTTTCTTCTCATTTCCTTCCTTGTTGAATGATGGAGCAAAACTTAACCCTGTCTCTTGTAAGCTGTACCTGTGTCACAGAGAATCAGGTATACTCCTCAGGAGGAGAATTAGTTCAAACTTGCAGGGCTTCCCCTACTCTCTGCTCATGAAGGCCAAAGCTTTAGACTATTTGTTGCATTAGACTGGCTACCAGCATCACAGACTGCCAGCAAGAGAGGCTACTGGTTCCTACTGAATTGCGTCTTTGGTAATTGGGTGAAAGGGCTGTTAGCAGGTGAAGAACTGCCTAGATTCAAAGCTCCAGCCCCAAAAAGCTTCCTTATGATGCCTTTTCTAAATGAACAGGAGAGATAAACTGTAAATTATTAAATCTGAAGCTCTCTTAGATGTTTCACTAGGAGTTGCTCTAAATGCGCAGTGTCCTAACTAGAGTTTCCATGACTGGTAATGGCAGATAGAGGAAGAACTAGACACCTCTCCCACGAGAGCAAACCACATCCTTCCAACAGATCCTGGAGAAACTTGTGTTATGCCAGTACAGTTCAAAGGAGAAAATTGCTGTGCACGTGAAAGAATATCCTATTTATAATTCAATCATAACTTTGCAAACACTTAAACACCACAGTAACTCTTAGCCCAGAGTGGTTTTTAATGGTTTGTGGCTACAGGTACAGCACTGAGAACGTACCATACTGAAGCTGGCACAATGTCATTCCCTCACGTGAGAAACTTTCACCTTCAATCTGGCGAGTTCTTACTACTAGCTAGTTCTATGGCAAGAGCACTGTGTAAGAAAGGAATGTGCTCTGGAGTTTTACACATGGTAGAGTAAGAAGCAGAGAAACAGTGACACGGACACTTTCATACACCCAGAGGGTTCAGTCTGATTCTAATCTATCCATTTAGCCATGTCAAGAGAGGAAAAGCAACATCAGATTGTTATTACAATGTGTGGTCAGTTTATTTCACACGCCAAGGTTGAAGCACGGCTGAGCTCCCTGATGTGAAAGTATCTAGAAGACATGTTTGGTTCTTTCCCTCTCCATGTATTTTACTACAGGCAATAAAAAATTCAGCTTGATATCCATAGGGTATTTTATTGTTAGAAGTGGTGAGAGGTCTGTATATTTTCCTTACTGTACCCCTACCCAGGATTAATGCCCTGAGGGTCAAAACCATCATTAAAAATAAAAACTTCTAAAGTTCTACAAGTCACAAAGAAGAGCTGTTTCAGCATGGTTTTCCTCAGCTGTAATAACATAATCTACGTGTTTGGGTTTTGGGGTTTCTGGTGGGCTTTTTAAACCCTTTATCCCTATCTACTCTTTCCATGGCCTAGTCAAACATTAAGCAAATCCACCGACATCAGCAGAAATAGATCACCTCTGTTCCAGACTTTTTGGGAACTCACCTGATTGATAGAGAAACCAAAGAATGATCTAATTCACCCCAGCTTTCCTTCTCCTGCACCATTAGGAAAGGTTATCCCTCTGCCCATTTTCATCAGCCATGACTGGCTACTGTTTTTCAACGGTCATTAGGATTGGAAAAATGATTAAGTACTGTCTAATGAGAGCTGCATGGTAATGAGGAAGAAAAGCAGCTATGGAGGGGAAAGAGCAAAGCAATTCGGTGAATGTAGGTGGATGCTGAACTCTGAGTTTCAGTAACTTGAAAAACTGTGGTATCAGGCTTGTAAGGAAGTGGGGAGAAATCACAACCCCAGTGGGTGGTGCAGGGAAGATGGGAATACTGGGAACCAGAGCTGTAGTAGGAGGCCAGCATGGGGGCTGCTGTGATCAAAGCTTCTTAGTTCCCACTGCTGGGGCTGGGAACACTGCTGGCAGAATGCTGCTCACAATAAGAGGAGTGCTTTGGTGGCCAAAGGACTCATCTCCTGGTCCCTGGTGAGCCTCTAATGCTTGCTGGGAAAAGGAGATGTAGCGAATACTCTCTGCCAACTTTGGCAGATCTTTTCATCTATTATCAGAAACTTCATTTCCATTTCTGTTTGTATGGTTGTCTCCAAGACAGTTAATTTAAACTTTGCCACTGAATTTGTTTTTTGGATATTTACACAAAGCTCATTCTTCACTCAATTTTTTAAGGAAATTTTCTTTTAGTCACCCAAAAAAATCTTTCTCAGTTCTCCCACATTCAGCTTTATACTTCACAGTTAACGCTACTGCTCCCTGATTCAAACTTTCTATAGCCTTTAATAGCAGTGGCTTGGATGCTTTTGACACCTGTAGATGCTGGCACTGGGAAAAGCAGAGTGGCAACCACAAACAGCTTCAGTAATTCAAGGCACACACTGTTGCACTCATTAAAGACCACAGCATCAACACCCCATTGACAAAACTTGTTCCTAACACTCAAGGAACTCCAAGGTTACTGAGCATATTACCCCACTTGCAACAAACCTGGGGTTGGGTAATTTTTTTGATAGGTAGGCAGAGAAACAGTGAGGAAGCACCACACTCCTTTCAGGTGGCCATAAGCTCACAGCAGTTCCTCTAGCAAAGCTGGAAGTAGCAGGTTCCACCAACTGTCCAGCCAGCAAGCAAGCATGGAGCAAGAAAAGAAAGCAGAGCTAAGCTCCAGGAAACCTATGGAGCAGTTCAAGAGCTGGAGGTTAAATAGGTCTGCAGACCCATGGCCAATTGTGTAGGTAGAAGCAACAGATGAGGTTCTTCAGGGCCAGTAACATCTATTAAATGCCCTCATGCCAGCTGTAAAAGGAAACGACGTGTGAATTTCACAGCACAAGGTGTGTGGAAATGACCCCCCTACACACATCAGATCATATTGTACCTTAAAAATCATGGATTATTTAATTATTCTAACAAAGACAATCCTTGCTATATTTACAACATGCTGTATGCCTGCATATTCCTGCCATAGACCTATTAGATAACTAGTGTCTTGCATCTTGATTAGAGAAAATTTTTTCAAACTTTTAGACCTTAGGAGATATGATGACAGGAGCGTGAAGGTTTTGGGGTGACAGAAATAAGGGCTACTTGTAAGTTTGGAAGCTACTGGTTTTAATTACTGTTTCAAAATCCATCATAACCAGCTTCAGCACTGATTCTTCACCATTTCAGACACCATTTCAAACACTACTGCATTCTCCAAAACCATGTCTGTATATCCTAGAACTTTATTAGGAATAGTATCCATAAAGACATAAAATGTTAATCTCCTTGGCTTTGGAAAACTAAGACAGAATACACAGTTTTAGTTCAAAGCAGTACTACAATTGAAATATGAACCCAAGTCTTGTTTTAACTCTTAGCTCTTTCAAACTTGAAGTAAAATTGGATTTTAAAGGAATGTTTCCTTAAAATATGGTAGCTCTCATACATATCTGATTACTATAAACAAAAATATAAAAATAAATTAAGTTCTGTAGCATCTTTGGGGAGTAAATTAGATCACAAGATGAACAAATAATGATGAAACAAAAATCCCACCTTTCATTATACATCCTTCATTGTCAGATTAATAAGCATGTAGAATTTTGTTAGAGATCTTTCTTCAGGACATAAACCAATTTGTTATTGAAAATGTCTCTATTAAAGTTTCAATCTTGAACTACATATACAAATTCAATTAAACATACAATGCAAATTAAAGCTGTGAAACCCATAGCCCAGATTTATTGAAGGATGCTGCCTGGGTACAATTCTAACTCTTTATCTCAGCTGAACCTGAGAGCCATAATTCTTAACTGAAATAATCCAGACTATTTCCAAACCAGGAGATTTTTTCAGAGACAAAGGGTCCCTCCAAAATCCTCGGCTCCCTACAGGAACATGTCTGTTGCTGCAGTAAGCTGCTGGCCTAGTGCTGGTGTAAACCCTTTTATTTGATGTACTCATGCGCCTGTCCGACTCACAATCACTGTTTAAAAGACTTGAGAACTATAGCAGTGCAGTAGTATCATAGCAGCTACAAAAACCTTGTATCTGGGCAATAAAACTGTCAATACATGTGTAAATATATAATGAGCCACATTCACAGGCATTAAATAATGTGGCAATATGCTAAACAGGAATATTTCCCACCATTGCAGTGCAGCCTGCGTTTCAGATTTGGGATGCCTGCCCAGTTTTATGCCTTATGTTATTCACTCCTTTCATTTCTTTGGGTTTTCCCAGCTAGGAACAAAGGGAAGAAGTACCATTGTGTCACCAGTTGGCTCCTTGTGGACCACAAGCAAATGTCCCACAGATGGCCTGCAGACCACTCTGTGTGATGTTCTTTCCGCTCCGCAGATCGGAGTCATGATGTCTCTCTGCAAACACAGGAAGTAGAAACTGTCCCCCGGGAGCTGTCAGGAGCATTGTTCCCACATGGCAAGTTCACTTGGCCATCAGCATGAACTTCACATGATCACTCTGCCGCTTGCTATTCCATCCCCTCTCAGGATATGAGAGTATCACAAAATGCAGTGAATGCCAGCAGAGTACCACCACGTCCAGTGACAAAATGAAAACGAGGGAGCTGGGGTTGTCTAGCCTGGAGAAAAAGAGGCTGAGAAGGTGCCTTATCTCTGTCCACGCTTACACTTACCTGAAGGAAGGTTGTAGTAAAGTGGGAATTAGTCTCTTCTTCCAAGTAGCGAGCGATGGGACCATAAGAAACAGCCTCAAGTTGTGCCAAGGGAGGCTGACATCTGATATTAAGAAAAATTTCTTCACCCAAATGGCTATTAGACATTGGAACAGGCTGCCCAGGAAAGTGATGGAGTCATGATCCCTGGAAATCTTTTAAAACCCTGTAGGTGTGATGCTTAGTGATGTAGTTTACTAGTTACCACGTCAGTGGTTGGTTAAGTATTGTACTTGATGATCTCAAAGGTCTTTTCCAACCTCAATTATTCTGTGAAACACTAAAGGTCCAACACAGTATCACATAACCACAGAAAGACCAAGGGCTTGCTGCACACATACCTACAGCTTCTTATGTCTCCCCGATTCTCAGAATCACAGAATTACTGAAGCTGGAAAAGACCTCTGAGATCATCCAGCCCAGCCTAGGACCTAACATCACATTGACCAGACCAAGGCACTAAGGGTCACAGCCAGTCTGTTGTTAAACACCTCCAGGGATGGCGACTCCACCACTGCCCTAGGTGGTCCATTCCAGGGTCTGATCACCCTTTCTGTGAGGAAGGGCCTCCTAACATCCAACCTTATCCTCTCCCAGCACAGCTTCAGGCCCTGCTCTCTTGTTCTGGTGTTAGTAGCCTGACCCTTACCTGACTACAAACTTCCTTCAGGGAGTGTGCAAGAGGGGGAAGGTGCCCCTTGAGCGTCCTCTTCTCCAAGCTAAGCAATCCCAGCTCCGTCATCTTCTCCTCATCAGACTTCCCCTCCAGTCCCTTCACCTCGTCACATATCTCTGTGCCCTGTGCTTTATTTCTACTGCTCTTACGGGGCATTAGTAGAGAAGCCCATTCCCTGTGAGAACACGGCTAAGAGTGCCACAGTGTTCTTTTATCTCCCTGCAGGCTTGTGCCCCTTACAGTACCAGCTTTGTGAACGCAGAGAAACGTTAGCCCTTGCCTCCGTTTCTGTTCAGTGTGACATTGGCAGCTCTTTATGGTGAGAAGAGAAGAGTTTTGATAACAAAGCAAACATTAATCTGGTGAAATTAAAGATATCTTATGACATAAAGTCTTCAAATGCAAATGGAGAAAGGAAAAGTCATTTCTGAAGACAAGAAGCCTTCAAATTTGAGAGCACTGTGCTTTCACGTCCTCCTTCAAAATGAGAATACTGTAGCACAGAATAGGCGTTTTGCACAGAACCAGTGTGGGAGATATAACTCTTCATCTCCCAGAATATCCCACTGCACCGAGGGAAGAAGCCAGAGCCCCAAAATCAAGTCTTCCAATTACTGATTTCCCTCAAGTCAGCATTTGTCTTTATAAAACCAGAATTTCAGTTTTTTTCTGTACCTGACTGAGTTTTCTTTAAGAGCATTATTTATTCTATTCAGTAGTAAAAATAATCCACAATATGGCTGCAGTGCCCCCACAAGATCCATTGTTTTAACTGCCAGTGCCTAATCAGTATTCCTACAGGCACAGAGACATTGTGCACAGATGCATTATGAAACGAACCAACCTGTCAAAGGAACGAGAGGAGGATTTGCACATACAAACATGGGAACGTTCAAAGCTGTGTGTTGGGCTTTTGGTTTCTGGGTTTTGTGGGGGTTTTTTTGCCTTAAGCTGGCTTCTGTCAGCAATTCATCCTGCATATGGTTTTGGGTCAGCCACATTTTTGTTCCTCGCAAAGAAAATCTATGTAGCTCTCAATCTATGCACAGTATCTGTTTAATCTATGGCAACGATTCAGCTGTTTTGTACGCAGCTTTAGCGGCTCACTGCTGGCTGTCAGGACTAGTGCATGGCTATCAACCTCGATCAATGCCCATGGGATGAATATGACACTGCATTTTTCCCAATGTCACCAGACCCAGTATGTAATGAAAGCCCAGAGTTCAGGCTAGATCATAGGATCTCAGGCTCAGGTTTTCATGAAGCTGATGGTTGGAAGGACTCGGGGTGTCCTTCACAGCCCTGCCATGGCACGCTGCCTGTGCTTTATCGCTTGGGCACGAAGAACCCTTTTGGTGCGTTTGTTTGGGGCACACAAGGCCCAGGTAGGGTGTCTTGGCTAAATCAGTGGCAGTGCTGTTTTCTCTGTCTCTCTCAATCTCTCTCCAGTCAGGGTGTTCTACCTCTTCCACACTTTGTTCAAGCCTGATGCCTTACTCTTCTGCTAAACGCTTCTTTACTATGATCGACCCATTCCATTGGATTGCAGGAAGCCATGGCCTTTTCGTCGGCTGAAGATATCGTCATTAACTTAAAAGCCCCATTCTAGTGGATCCCTCCGGCTCAGTCTTATTATATTGGGCCTGGACAGCTTGAGGACACTCACACAGGTCAGCTTCAAACAGAAAGCCTACCAATACATCAGCCTCCCTTCATTTTTCTCTGCAATAGTTCACTGAATAAAATGGCAGAGGTGATTGCAGAGGTGATTGACGGCTGACTATGCTGATAATTTCTTTAGCAAGAAGTCTCAAGTTTAGTCATGGTCATTTAAGCACAAACTGTTCTTACTGTTCCATATATGTCAATTAAAGCTTGTATCTGCATGTTTGCAGCACTGTGGACTGGGGAATGAGTGACTGGAGAGCAGCCTAGCAGAGAGGCACCTGGGAGCACTGGTTGACAACTGGCTGAACAGGAGCCAGCAGGGTACTGAGGAGGTCCAGAAGCCCAAAGGCTTGGATCAGCAACAGTGCAGCCAGCAGGACTAGGGATGTGATTCTTCACCTCTATCGGGCACTGCTGAGGCCTCCCCTCAAGTTCTGAGTCCCTCCCTTCAAGAAAGAGATGGAGGGGCTGGAGCAGGTCCAGAGGAGCAACAAGACTGGGAAAGGACTGGAGGGGAAAGTCTGATGAGGAGAGGATGAAGGAGCTGTGGTTGTTTAGCCTGAAGGAGAGAAGACTCTGGGGAGACCTCCCTTTCTGCAACTTCCTGAAGGGAGAATGTAGTTAGATGAGGGTCGGACTCTTTCGCAGGCAACTAGCACCAGGACGAGAGGGCAGGGGCTGAAGCTGCTGGGGGAGGGTTAGATTGGATGTTAGAAAGCTCTGCCTTATGGAAAGGGTGACCAGACACTGCCTAGGCCAGTGGGGCAGTTGCCATCCCTGGAGGCATTTAAGGACAAGGTAGCTCTGGCTCTTAGTGCCCTGGTCTGGCCGTTGTGATGATGTTAGGTCACGGGTTGGATTTGATGAGTTCAGAGGTCTTTTACAGTCTCAGTAATTCTGTGATTCTCTGACATCAGACTTATTTATTTGTTGCTTTTCTTTGGCATTTTAATTGGTATTTTTGCTGTGCAGAAAACTGGTAATTAAACTAATTGATGAGAATCTTCTGGAAAAATACTTCAGGGAATACTGATAGAAGATTTAATTACAATTAAAATAAAGAAAGTAAAACCCATTTGGTTGTAGCTTAGGTAGAATTTGAGTGATGGAAAGCATAGACCATAAATAGTAGCCCTTACTTTTACTGTATTTTAACCAACACCCATAGGGCTGCTCAACAACTAATGCAGATCAGGTAGAAACAAGAAAATATAATAACAAGACCTGTGGCTACTTGCAGTTTGAAAACCAGATGCATGAACAACCTTTTGGTGCAGCACAGAAAGAGCCTTCTAAGGTTGAATCTCAAACTTTGCATCCAATTGTAGAATATGGATTCCATGAAAAATAGCTTAAAGGAAAATATATGGGGAAAAGCTGATGGCAGATTTTCATGCTTCCAGATTTCCTTTTTTAGTCAGCAGGAAGCTTCGTGGCTTGCTTGCACTGGCAGATGTATGTAAAGATGATGACAGCAAAGGTAGTTTTGGAGCATAGAGTGCTTGAAGAGTTACACCGGGTAACTATGCAGTACAGAGAGATTCAATGAGCTGAAATTAATCCGAGGTCATGAACGTGATGCTTCCTATCATTTCTGCAGACAAATACATTCTGTGATGTAAAAAAATGTGAATGCAGTGCAAAATGGCATAAATACAATCAGGATTCGACACAGTGCACTCAAACCTAGTCTTTGTGAATATGGACACTGTAAACTCACTGTGCTTTATAATAATACATAGTTTATAATACATAGATTTCAAATGTAATTTATAATATGCTATAGAATTGGAAGCTTGCTTTGAAGCAATAGAATTATAGAATCATCAAAATTGGAGAAGACCTTCAAGATCATCAAGTCTATCCTACAACCAATCTCCTGTAACACCCTCTCTGCTTGGTTGTTGAACCCCTCCAGGGATGATGCCTCCACCTCTTCCCCGAGCAGCCTGTTTCCACTCTTTCTGGGAATACATTTTTCCTAAGATCTGGTCTGAACCTCCCCTGGTACAATTCAGTGAAGAAGCTGTCTCTGGCAGCATTTGAATACAGTTTGAACTCAAACAGGAAACACACTGATCAATAAAATCATGGTCATGGCCAAACAAGACAGAACTTTACACCCTCTTTAAGTTGTTCCTTGAGTTCACACAGTGTGAGATGGATTATTACAAAAGTAGTGATGAGAACAAGAGCCAAAAGGGGAAAACAGGTAATTCTGGAAGGATCCAGCAGCAATTACTTTGTCTTCTCAGACTACCATTTCTCAAGGTTCTGTTTTCATCATAGAATCACAGAATCATAGAATCATAGAATCATTAGGGATTGGAAGGGACCTGAAAGATCATCTAATCCAATCCCCCTGACACAGCTGGATCACCTAGACCAAGTCACACAGAAACACAACCAGGTGGGTCTTGAACATCTCCAGTGAAGGAGACTTCACAACCTTTCCTAATCTGGGTTCTTTGGGGTTGTTTGGGGTTTATTTTTTTATTGCACTTCTTTTACATAGACAATCTCCTCCTTTGTGTGTACAGTTCATTTTTCAATCCAGATATCTCTCAGAGTATGAACTTTCCCACTCAGAGCTCCATAGCTGATTTTTTGTGATTCTATGCCTGTCCCACACGCATCCCATCAAGGAGATGTTCCCAGGGTACTTAGTCAAAGTCACCCACAGACTGTATCTGCTCTAACACAAATTTCATACTAAAACTACTAGGACAAGCTACAAAACTCTCATGACTACTAGAGTCTCAAAACTGGAATAGCAGATAAGTGGAAATCCTCATTCACTCATCTCCAGTGACAAAAAAAGAACATTATCCCTTCCCCAAAGAAAAACAAAAGCAAAACCTGAACGTGCATTTCACTATATTTCTAGAATAGTAAATGTAATGTAAATAAGACAAAAGATGTGCAATGGCATGTTCATAACAATTTCCTTTGGATTAGTAAACTTTTGTTTCATTTCTTGAACTGATTCACCCTTTGGAAGAAGGGAACAATGGGTTTTCCCTAACAGAGACAAATAATGTTGGTCCAGTCATGATTTATAATATCAGTTTTAGAGATACAAATGAGCATTACAAAACTGAGGATTTTAAATGTTTGTGATGAGCTCTGTACAACAACTACAGCAACTACAACACTACTACAAGCAAGTATTCAAATGTAAATGCTACTCTATCTATTAGTGACTGCGTCAAATGTTCATGTGTGTTTTATACGCCTAGAGTCAGAGCACTGCTGATCCTCTCTCTCAATCCATAGACAAGCTGTTTAAATGCAATGTCTGTCCTATTTTCCACTAACAACAGGCTTCATTTAGTGTCGGGTTTTTACTAACATGAAAGCATACATTTTGTAATTAAGTTTTCACCACCTAATTATCATTTCCATTAAATTGTCTGTGACATTAGTAGGCATAAAAGACTTTCTGCAATGCCTGAGTGGCTTAGAAGTGTACATCTCACTTTCAGAAGAGACTGAAGAACTAAGATCACACTGACTTCCTGTCAGAGACTTTTAAGTCACTGAGGCATTTTTGTCAATAGCAGCAGATTTAGTGAAGAAATACCAAAAATATCTATTTTACAGCCTTGTTTGTGGCAGTTCCTGTACACCCATGTCCTTCAGATTAGGCTCATCCACATATTAAACCAATGCACTGACAAAGGCTTCGATAGTTTTTGTTCTTTGGGAAGCCGAAGGCAAGCACTGTTCTTTTGACACCTTTTTCTGTTGTAGAGTGATGTTGTCTAAATGCAGACGTATGCAAGAAAAGCTTGAGAGAAGATACAACACCAATATGAATGCTATGACTCCATGACCACGCAGGGAAGGCAGTAACTATGGCAATGCAATGAAGACCATTCAAATCAAAGAAACATGCCATACTCTTCTCAGTGGCATGCAATGATAGGAGCCCCTGGCTGGCTCAGTTGGCAGAGCATGGGACTCTGAGTTCCTGGGGTCATGGGTTCAAGCCCCATGTAGGACATCTTGAGACAGCACTGTAGGCCTAGCCTGCTCCAGCAGAGGGGTTTGGACTTAGATGATCTTTCGAGGTCCCTTCCAACCTCTAACATTCTGTGATTCTGTGACAAGGAGCAATGGGTGTCAGCTAGAATGTAAGAGGAAGGAACTTCTTCATGATGAGGGTGACAGAGCCCTGGAACAGGCTTCCCAGGGGGGTTGTGGAGTCTCCTTCTCTGGAGACATTTATAACCCACATGGACATGTTCCTGTGTGACTAGATCTAGGTGATGCTGCTCTGGCAGGGGCATTGGACTGAATGATCTTTCCAGGTCCCTTCCAACCCCTAATGTTCTGTGATTCTGTGATTCAGTCCAACTTTATCCCTACTCTATCTCTACTCCTAAACCAGATCTCTAAGCACCTTGTCTAGACAAATTTTAAACACATTGAGTGACTCAACCCCCTTCCTGGGCAGCCTGTTCCAATACTTTACAGCGCTCTCAGAGAAAAAAGATGCTTCCTAATGTCCAGCCTAAAACAACCATGATTCAACTTTAGGCTGTTCCCTCTAGTCTTACAATTGTTTACTTGTGAGAAGAGGCCAGCACCTACCTCTCTTTCAGATTCCCTTTCAAATAGTTGTAGAGAGATTGAGTCATATAAGAACATGGCTACAATTGACCCAGCCACATCTGAGTTGATCATGACTCACATTAGTTTGGCTGTTAATATCTTGAAATACAGTTACTAACAGTGACTTCATCCTTGTACCCTAGCTAGTCAGAAAAAGATTATGTTAGAAATGTAGATTATATTGCTCTTCAGCACTATGTACCTTGTGAGAGCCTTTGCCCTAAGTGATTTAAATTGGCTTAAACCTAGTTATGTTCAGATTGGACAGTCCTGAGTCCCATTTTAATGTTGAGGGTATCAGGTTTGTCCATTGAAATTTCTATCTTAACATTACTCTCATAAACTCAGAGTAATACAACAGCTAAATACTTGAAATATTGGGGGAAATGGAAAAAAATAACAGCATCTTCTGGTGCTTCACAAAGTCTACAAATAAATAACTTGCAAATTGGTGATTATCACTGCTGACAGATGATACCTCAGCGCACAGCAGTGCTGTATACGGAGCAAAGCTACCTGTTCTGAGACACAGGCTGAATTATATATTACAGAGGTGATTGCTCTGACTTCAGAGCTGGTTTTAAAATACAGGTAATATTGAATATGACTTTAAATATTCAAATTGCTTGGATGCTGATGCAGTAAAAAGAGTTCAAATTATTAATATGGAATTTCAAATCTGTGATTACACACTTTTTATGTAAGTATGATTTGCCATCACTGGAAGTGCTTAAGAGAAATGTAGACTGTACATTGAAGGACAGGGTTTAGTGGTGCTTATAGGGCCAGGAAAAAGTTGGACTCAATAATCTGGCACGGAAAAGCAGTGAGTTAAGCTACTCACATCAGAATTTTTTTTTTTGCCATTAAGAAAAAAGATTGTTTTACAAAATATTTCTTATATAAAGAGTTTTCTTTTCTTGGAATTCATCACTGAAACCATATATGTGTGTATACACACACACACACACACATACATGAGTGTATATTCTTGTCGCAGAGAATGCTCAGGCACAGTTACTCTCATAAGTTTAGCATAGTGTATAAATCAAATTTAGTTTTCGTGGTAGATTCATCCATGCAGAGTCAATGTAACCATGATAAACCCTCCCTGCAGATATGAATCTACTGGTGGAAATGCTGGCAGATCATTAATGATGATATCTCCTCTCCCACTATTCCCAGGATCATAAAAATGTGTATCTCTTTTACTCCCATGTGAGGACCTCCTCAAACCTGAAGAGATCCAAGTTGGAGGAAGTCAATGGACAGTTTCCAGGCTTGGATTTTTAGAGCCCTGTGTCAGGGTTCCTGAGTAGTTTGGGTATGGTCTTGAATAATTCATTCTCAAACCTTTGTTGTTTCATCAGATAGATTTTCAGAGAAGTCTGTCTCTGTTCCTCAGCTGGCTAATATTATGTCTTGCACATTCCTGTCCTAGAGACATGTTTCTGATTAAGCCACATAATAGGAGTTTCCTGTGCAAGGGAAGAGATCAGGAAAACAAATAGTTTTGAAGGTGGAAGCTTTATTCCATTTAGGACTGTTAGACTCAAGCTTCATTCTGTTCAAAATAATAGGGGGGAAAATTAAAAATTAAAACAGTAAAAATCATTAATGAAGACAAATGACAAGAAAGAAAAGCATTTGTTCTGTAATATGATTTGCGGACTGACTTGCGGCAAGCAGAAGAACCCCACTTGCTCAAGTATAATAGAAGACCTTCCACCAGTGAAATTTACTTTCCAACACTGGTGGATAGGAAAAAGTCCAGAAATGTTTCTCCGAGGGAGCTTTCTCACCTGCTGGCTATAAAGTCTTATACTGAAGCATTGCTAGAAAAGAGACTGTTGTTTCAGTATTCCATCATTACAGCAACCCTAAAGAATGGAAGAAGAATGAGTCTGCTGAGCACAAATTCTTACCCCTGTGGACTTTTGAAAAGATGTTGACTCACCTTTCCACTATCCTTCTGGTTTTACCACCTTCTGGACACCTTCTAACTGTTAATATGTATTTACTTCCATCGTCCTTTGAAAGGCATTTCTTAGGCAAATCAGCAGATACCAGGCTTGCTAAGAAAACTCAAAGAAAAAGGAAAAAAGAAACTTTCCTTTCTTTAGTATCCTCTGTAACGGTGTTTGTTAACTAAAGGTTTATAATTGTGTCAGATTTAATTTGGGATTTACCACAGACAGAAAGTTTGTTCAAATCTGTGGTTAGCCTGAGTGCTTGGAAAAGGAAGTTAAAGAAGGACGTAAGTTGTTGCAGTTGTTTTCTCAATCAAAGGGAAACCAAATGGAATTTGCTCATTCTCATGTGTTCATGAATAATTTCTTCAGAACACTGTTACTGAAAAAGTGTCCTATGGACTGACACTTACCCACATGTCACTGTAGAGCCAGAAGTTGACAATGTCAAAAGGAAAAGAATGCTCCTATAAAAGAAAATTTCAAGGAGGAATGTTTTAGTTTTTGGAAGTACTTTGTGACCATAACAATATTGGCACTTTTTCTTTCAGGAGGTGGGCTGTGTTTTTTTCACTCCTGTTGCTTGAATCAATTGCCAGTTTGGCTCCTTGTGAACAGAAAACCAGTATTTTACGCACATTTTGCACAGTGCTGCAAACTGATTCAAAAGGTTTGCACAAGATAAGCCAGGCCTTGCAAAATGTATGTCGTCTGCTCCCTATGCTAGTTAAGCTGTAGGCTGTCTCTTGTGAGCTGCTCATCAAAATGTTCTGGCATACAAGAACCTGTGCCAGTGGAGTCTGTGCCCTGCCACTGCATGACGTTATCACACTTAGATTATCTGTTGCATGAGCTGCCTTCCAGTACCGGAAGTGTGCTACAGGAAAGCTGGATGGGAACCTTTTAGGAGCGACTGTAGTATAGGACAAGTAAGAATGGTTTCAAGCTAAAAGAGAGTTATATTAGATCTTAGCAAGAAATTCTTCCCTTTGAGGGTGCTGAGACACTGGAACAAGTTGCCCAAGGAGGATGTGGATGTCCCCTGCCTGGAAGTGTTCAAGGCCAGGTTGGACAGGGCTCTGGACATCCCTTTCTAGGGCAGGGTGTTTGGACTGGTATGATCTCTGAGGTCTTTTCCAACCTATGTCACTCTACAAAGGTAAGCACAAAAATAAACACAAAGCTAGTGCTTAGAAGTTCTTATGGAAGTCACAATAAATATTGTCATGAGAAATTATTATGACAGAGTGCACTTCTTACTGCTAAGAAGCAACTTCAGTATTGAGCAGTAGATAATACCGCTTATTTAGACAACTAAAAAAACTTTGAAAAGAAAGATGGAATCTCAAGAATGAAAATAAAAACAGTCACCGCAGAGTACAAGTGGTGAACAATTGTTTGAATTTGACCTAATAATGTTAAATGGAGGATCTGAGTGAAATAATTCATATTTCCAGAGTCTTACATTTAAAACCAGATGTTTATTGTAAGGAATGAGCTGTTTGGTGGGGGCTTTTTTGTGGTTTTAACTTTTTTTTCCTCTAATCAACTTCAAACAATAGGGGAAAATGTCCTCTTTGCTATAGCCCTTTAACAAGTCCTACCTTAGGCATGAATGTCCTGAGATAAGCTACCATTTTACAATGTCTTCAAAGGTCTTGTTTTAAAGTTGAGGTATTTTACAAACATGATTTTACAACATGAAAGAAAGACTACTAAAGGGCAAAAAATACATTCTTAAAACGATTGTATACTCAGAAGTAACTTTACCTACATTACAGTTACCATTCCAGACATGAAAGAGAAGAAAAAGGCTCAGAGCTAAATCCTTTTGCTTTCAGTGTTAGGAAATAATTAATCTTGCAGCTATTGCTCCACCAGAAAGAAGTTATTTATTTTTTTTTTACAAAACATCTTTTGAACCTGTGCAGATAAGTTAACTGGTATTCCAATTTCTTGCTGTGTTATGTCAAAGCTTCTATTTTGTCACCATGTATTATAATCTTCCTGTGGTCTCTGATCATTGTATTACTACTTAAAGAGTTACCTGTAGAGTGACCACATCCACTTGTGGGTATAAAAAAGCCAGACTAAGCCACAGTCCTTACAAAAAGCTGAAACATTCTCCTTAGTGTTTTCACAACTGTCTTTCCTTCCATGATAATAGAGTGCTAACAAACTAATCATGGGTGATGGTCTTTGAAGGGAGCAGAAGGATATTCAGTATGCAAGTCTAGCTACAATAGACACTGCTGTTTGCACCATTCTGGTTGTGAGAGCAACCCAACTACCAATTAGAGACTACAGCCAGCCATCACATTTTTGCATAAGGTCAGCCTTCAATGATGCACGTTGCCCAAACCTAGGTTTTACTTTGTGTCTTGGGAGAATCTAGTTCTTACTTCTCCTTTAATTTGATCTTCATGAGAGGCAGACAACTCACTTTTAAGTAAGCAACAGTGCAATTAATTATAAAAATTTATTAGGCATTGCTCATCTAAAAGACAATCAGGTTGTTTATGGGTCTGGACTGGTTGTCGCAGAAGGGAGTCTGCAGACAATGAGACGTAATGACATGGATGCACTAGACTGAAGTATTGATAGGTGGATTATTGCTATCACAGCTGGCTATTCAAAGCAAATATATGTGATAAAGGAGATAAAACATCAAACATAAAAACATTAGCTTATGCATTTTACCAAGAAACTATGCACACAAAGTCAGATTATGGTAGCAAGGCTCCCAAGAACACAAACAAAACCCATCAAAGGAATTGATGAAACCTGCATGAGAGCCACCGCCATGTTCTGAATCAACTGAGGAAACAAACACAATTCCTTTTCTGACAATTTGTTGTTCCAGAAAACATTAACGACACACTTCTGTTTAAAATAAAACCCATCTAGGCACAGTCATCAGTGTTTAATTAGAGAGCGTGAATTATTGAACATGTGCTGCTGTTCCCTTCAAACTAAAACTAGAGCATTGCAGCATCCAATCTTGGCCAGAAAAAAGTTGCTCTGAATCAGTTTCTAATGTTCTTTTTCTCCGCTGACTGCAACCTTTTAGCAGTAAAATCAACTGAAGACACTAAAGGCAAAAATGTTAAAGGTGAATCTCCTTGTACATGTGCAAGGAAAACATTTGAAACCAAAGCTAAACAGTAAACCCTTATGAAGTAAAATTTTGTCATGGTTAGTCTCATTTTTACCAGTTCTTCATCTTGCAACTAGTGCCTCTCTGATCTTAGAAAGCACTTTTAGATTTGAATATACATATCCACTTGTCAGTAAAAGCTAGCTTCTGCATGCATATTTTCCACAGGATTTTCTGTCCAGTAATGTTTGTCCTAGGGAAAGTCCAATCAAGAGAGGCCTTTCTGAGCCCAGTGTGGTGGGTTCAAGACCAAAAGTTAAGATAAAGGAAAAGAAAGCAAAGCAGTGAGGTCTCGATGACACCTCAGATAAGTTCACCAGACAATGGATAGCTTAGGGAAAAATGCAGAAGGGTTTATTAACTCCATAACTGTATACAGAAAGGAAGAAAAGGTTAAGCAAGCCAGTGCACACAAACCAGAAACTGTGTCACAAATGCCATCACACATTCTGAGAAAAATGCAATGGGACGTCACTATCGTTTGGGCCTTGGGTCTTCTTTCACTTTAGAGATCTGGGGGGAAAGAGCATGTCAGTCAAGTAGAGATGAGTACCACCACCCTCTCTGTTATTCATGCATCACCCCCATCTGCGGTACAGCGAGACCCAAACTGTTTGCAGACTGGTGAATTCTTCAGTTCTTCAGCGTAGCTTCTCCAGCTCAACGCTCTCGGGGTGGCCTGACTGCTCAGTGCCCACACCTGCATCCCTTGGTGCAGATGACATGCGTTTCAAACAAAGAACCCAGTCTCTCTCTTTCGTATCCAAGGTTTAAGGATTCTCAAGTCCTTCTGCTTTTTTCAGCTAAGCATGAAGGAGTCCTCCCCAAACCTTAAGTTCCCACAGTCTTTCTCAGCGGCAGAAATGACAAACAGCCTCTCTTCCTGCTGATCAGCCTCTCCAAAATGGCGGAGGCATAGCCACATAGCCCCAGCCACTTGCGGGATCCAAGATAGAGACCAACCGCATGGTTGAGTCAGCAGGGCCGCACCCCCCCCCAACAATCTATACGTGGCCAAGAGGGTCTTCCAAAGATCCTCTCCTCTCCTTCTCCTGTTTCAGCTCCAGGAGGAAGAGGAGTACTCCAGCTCACCACGATGCTGAAGGATTACTCTGGGGCAGGGGGGAGGGTTGTTTGTGATGGTAAATCTGCACCAGTCTTGCTTCTCTGGTCCGTGGCCAGGACCGCATGGCATCAGGTCCGGGCCGGTGTCAGGTCCGGGCTGGCGGCGGGACCAGGGCCTCGGTGGCTCCGGGACTATGGTGGCGTCGAGACCATTGGAAGTCATTGCAAGTCACAGCCGGAAGCGGGCTGGGGCTGGCACTGCAAGGGGCTGACCTCCTCCACCCTGCCATTTACAGGAGCGGAGCGGATGCAGGAAGCCCCACTCTGTCCCGTTTCCGAAGGGGCCGAGGCACCTTCCCCACCCCCCACCGCCCCGGGAACAGGTGTGTCGGGGAGGTGTTTGATTCAGGGCTTCAGTCCCCAAGAAAGCCAACAAAGAGCGCGCTCCGCTTTTTCTTAGGCTGACCTAGTCAGGCCCTTCCGGGGCAGGTCCCGGGACTGTGTAACTGGGTGCAGGTCCTCCGGGACAGTGATATCTCCCCCAGGACAGGTAACTGCGGGAAGGGTTCCTCTTGAGAGTAACTTTTTGTTCTTCATGAAAGCATAACTTCTGCACATCTGAAAATTCTGGTAATTTTCAAACCACAACACCCAGATAGGCATTGCCTGAGGTAACTTTGACTGAAAGCTATCCAAATCCCTGGGAACAGATTAGTCTACTCTGACTGTATATAAATAAGCCTGTTTTTAACAGGTCTCAGGGATATGGTTGCAGATTATATGACAGAGTTTCTAACTAGGAGAGCATTTCAAATAAAAAGAGAAAAAAGTTAGTCTTGAGGGGCTGTTTAAGTTTTCTGCTGATGTTTGTAAAACTACTCTAGCTGACTAGTTTAGATATTTCTTCCTTAGTAAAAATAATCTTTTTTAGATTAAAAGACTGCTGGATACCATACACTACTGGCCACTTCCTTTTCCCTGTTTCTAGACTACTGTATGCTTGATAAAGCAAAACTATCTGCCCAAATTTCCTAAGGTACAGCAATCTGTAGTGGTGTAGCAGTAGTGTGTGTTGCGGATCCTTATCCAGATCCCCACGCCTTACACCTGGGTCACTATCAACATCGTGGGTCAAAGACTCTGACTATATTTCACCAAGATCTTTCAGCTAAAGCATGAGAGACAAAGAGAGGGTTTAACAAACCCACAGACAGATCTGCAGGCAGTGGAACAGCTGACTCAGTTTGGGGAAAAAAGGCACCAAGACATTTTAATTCACTCTCTCCACCACACATCAGAGAAAACCAACCTCACACAAGACACAGACACACAGAGTTTTGTTACAATGATCATACACTGAACTGAGATAAAATGGCCAGAGAACCTTCATTGCAGACAGTTCCTGCTCCTCTCTGAAATCACTGTGGTTGTCCAACTTCAGTCCTTATCCTCGTTAATCTTCAAGGTTCAGAATTCTCAGTCTTTCCAGGTCCAGGTGAATCGTCCCACTTGCCATAAATTCTCTTCAACCTGAGGAGCAATAATACTCTCCGAAGCAACAACTTTCTTAGCAGCAGTGATGGAGTCTATGATGAAGAGAAGCGAAGAGGAAGGTATAAGTTACCGAGAGGGGAGAAGAGGTCAGGAGTAGGGGAGCAGACACTTTTCAACTTTTTAAACTGATACTTTAAACTTATCTGCAGCAAACACTCAAAATAAACTTACAGAGTCTATGTAAGTTTAAACTTATGTAAACATGTATAAGTTTAAACTTAAGGCCATGTAAAGCACAACATGTCCCTAAATGCTTATGTTTATCCAAGTTTATTTTGTCCACAGGAGAACTTGTTCCTCATGAGTGTTACCACAATGTGTCCCCACAGAGTCCCATCCACTGGATTTCATTGCAGAGTTGCAGTCTTATATGTCATACCATTATGAAGCCCTCTAGCCATGCAGGTCCTGTAGGTAGGGCTGGATGATCTCAAGGTCTTTTCCAGCCTCAATAACTCTGTGATTCTGTGATCAAGTGAGAGGTAAAGCCTTACAGTGCTGAACACAGCAGCAAACTCCAGGATGATATCCAGAGTTTGGTTCTGAATGTTTATGGCAACGTGAGACTTTATACATAAGATTCTTTAGCAGAGTCTAGCTCTAAGATCTGGAAAGCGCTACCTCTCTGTGAGGTCAAGATAATTTCTTTCATTACAGCAAGGTGTGTTTGTCCCTTTCCACATGAGTCTACCTGGCATACAGTAGTAGATACAAACATTCCGTAGCAAGGCTGAAACTAAAATTTTACAGTAAGAAAAATACATGGCAGAGAAAATCCTCTGAAACGGTATAAAATATAATGAGGAGGCCCTGGGTGAACAGAGATTGCATATGAACTAAATTACCCTTGGCAAAATCAATTACAAAAGTGTCTGGAAAGAAACACGCACTCTATTAATTTTGCATTTCGGTGAACGTGTTTTATACATTTATTAGAATATCTTTTAGACTAAGTAACGTTTTAAAGACCAAAAAGAGAAGTAAATATTTTATTCGAACTAGTTGTGTCTAACATCTGAAGTTTATGATATGTGCTGTGGGTAAGTGATTTAAAATTCATAAAGCTGCCTTGGTTTGAAAAAGAAAGCAATTTTGCCTTAGACAGAGAAACTTGCTTTGAAAAGTAAAACTGTAAAACTAAGCATTTTGCCAGAAAAATACTTTCAAACTGAAATATCCTCTGCAACAATAGGTATGGGTTTCTTTTGTTTTCTATTTCCTTTTGTTATTCCTTCCAATCACAGTTCTGAGCACTGCTCCAACAGCAAATGGTCTGATCAGCCTTCTTTAACACCACATTCTAGTTCTAGAACAGCTTAGTGGTCTAATGATTGTTGCAGTTTGAAAATTACCAGAATTTTCGGATGTGCAGAAGTTGTGCTTTCATGAAGAACAAAAAGTTACTCTCAAGAGGAACCCTTCCCCCAGGTACCTGTCCTGGACAGGTACCTGGGGGAAGTGACACTGTCCTGGGGACCTGTCCCGGAAGGGCTTGTCCTGTGACCTGTACCCAGTTACCTGTCCCAGGAACCTTCCCCAGAAGGGTGTCTCCTGGGACTGGCCCCAGAAGTGCCTGGCTAGGTCAGCCTATGAAAAGCAAAGCGCGGTCTTTGTTCTCTCTCGGGGGCTGTGGCCCTGAATCGAGCACCCCCCCCCAACGCCCATTCCTGGGGCGGTGGGGGGCAGGAAACGTGGCTCAGCCACGACTTGCTGCAGCTCCAAGAAGACCACAGCCCCAGCGCCGGCCGCGACCTGCCACAGCTTCCAAAGCTGCCGCGGCCCTGAAGCGACCAGCCCTGCAGCCTCTGTAGACCTGACGCTGGCCCAGCCCAGCCGCCGGCCCGGACCTGATGCCACGTGATCCTGGCCACGGACCAGAGAAGCAAGACTGGTGCAGATTTGCCATCACAAATAACACCCCACCCCCCGCCCTCCCCCCCCAAGCAGCTCTTCAGCATCATGGTGAGCTGGGGTACTCCTCTTCCTCCTGGAGCTGAAACAGGAGAGGGAGAGGAGAGGATCTTTGGAAGACCCTCTTGGCCACGTATAGATTGTTGGGGGGGGGGTGCGGCCCTGCTGACTCAACCATGCGGTTGGTCTCCATCTTGGATCCCGCAAGTGGCTGGGGCCATGCGGCCACGCTGCTGGCATTTTGGAGAGGCTGATCAGCAGGAAGAGAGGCTGTTTATCATTTCTGCCACTGAGAAAGACTGTGGGAACTTTAGGTTTGGGGAAGGACTCCTTCGTGCTTAGGTGAAGAAAGCAGAAGGACTTGAGAATCCTTAAACCTTGGGTACGAAAGACAGAAACTGGGTTCTTTGTTTGAAACGCATGTCATCTGCACCAAGGGATGCAGGTGTGGGCGCTGAGCAGTCAGGCCACCCCGAGAGCGTTGAGCTGGAGAAGCTACGCTGAAGAACTGAAGAATTCACCAGTCTGCAAACAGTTTGGGTCTCGCTGTACCGCAGATGGGGGTGATGCATGAATAACAGAGAGGGTGGTGGTACTCATCTCTACTTGACTGACATGCTCTTTCCCCCCAGATCTCTAAAGTGAAAGAAGACCCAAGGCCCAAACGATAGTGACGTCCCATTGCATTTTTCTCAGAATGTGTGATGGCATTTGTGACACAGTTTCTGGTTTGTGTGCACTGGCTTGCTTAACCTTTTCTTCCTTTCTGTATACAGTTATGGAGTTAATAAACCCTTCTGCATTTTTCCCTAAGCTATCCATTGTCTGGTGAACTTATCTGAGGTGTCATCGAGACCTCACTGCTTTGCTGTCTTTTCCTTTATCTTAACTTGTGGTCTTGAACCCACCACATGGATCAACAATGGAACCTAAGTCAAATATACTCAACAAGGTAATTTTGCCAGAATATCTTAAAGTCTAGGGCTTTTGGGGGGGTGAGGGAATATACATGTAAAAAGGAAACCTTAAAACAAAAACTAACGGTAGCAAAAAGTCATTAAACCAAGTTTACTCATCGTTTTCAGACATCCACAAGCCATTAAGTAATCTATTCCTTTTCCTTTTGGGAAGCAGACCCAGTTGAACCTCTAGCAGGTTTAAGAAATCTCTCTTTTTGCAATTATGGTGATAAAGATTTTAACTTTTCTGCTTATTGCCCCAAAAGAGATGGCAAAGCTTGCTCCCACTTCCTATGCTGTCTAGGAGCCTAGGCGGCGGGTACTGTGTATAGCACCACCCGTGCCATCCATGAAATAAAGATTCAAGACTAGAGAACAAAACCCGACCCTAAAGGAATAAAGGGCTCTCACATGAGAGAACACTTCCACTCTGAGTGACAAAACTTTTAAGCTACGGGGAAGCACAAAGTGGGACTAAACAACATTATTTCCTTCCATCTGGTGAAGCTGCTCCCAGGAGCCCACAGTGAGGAGCGGCGCTGGCTCCTCAGAAACACATGACTCTGTGTTTGGGGGCCTCCCCAATTAGTCCAGTAATTTACTGTCACTTAATAAGACAGAGCGAGAAAATTGCCCCAGTTGGGCTGGAAAAAACCTGGCCCCCAGCTGGGGTGGGTGTTCTCATAGTTAGCCCAAATCTCAAGCAGGTACAAAAGGAGCCCACAGCTGAAGCTGGGGATGCAGAAAGGAGACCTTCAGCCTCCGATGAATTACACACCAGCACGAGGCCCCTGGAACAGCAGATCAGCTCTCGCTTTGAAGGATAAATCAAAGCGTTAATCAGGGCTGTCAGCAAAGCAGGTGTTTTTGACTGCCTTTATGGTTCATTTTTATGCAAAGGGACTGTGGGGATGCAGGAATCATGGGGGATTGAAAATAAATGGCACTGACAGCACTGATCCCACCAGGCGAGGGGGCCAAATCGGTCTGTCTTTTCATATTATGAAATATATCTAACGGCAGGCTCTTAAAGCCCACTAACACAATGCGCTGTCTGTGTGCCAGGGCTTGCCTTTCTCTCGCCTTCCTTCTTTCCTCCCCCACTTATTCTGTTGAGGGTTTTTTTTTATTTGATATGCCAGGGGCCCTTTTCTATTCTCTCATGATGAACTGCCCCAGCAGCCACTGCAGGTTCAGAATGTTAAAGAGGCGCTGCTCACCCGAGCCAACAAAAGGATTCCATTTTAAAAAGCTTAAAGGACATCGCAGACACTCCTCACAGCCCTGTTTTATGATAATGTCTCTTTCATCTTGGTTTTCATCGCTCAATGACGGCAACAAATAAAAACATCATAAAAACGTGTCAGTGAGGATTTTCTAGCCTAGGCTGGGGCAAGGAGACTCCTCTTTAGAAGAAGAGCTAACGAGCTTACCCATGGGGTCTATGATGCTCAGGCTTATCTGCCCCACGTATGGTGGGAGTATGGTGGGCTGAGAGTGGGCACACATAGCTACCCAAACTTATGCTTTTAGCACAGAGATTTAACTTCTTTTAATTCCTCTAAATCTCAGTGTTGATAGTGGGCATGATTTCAAAAAGTTTATTTTAATAAAGTATTGGATATGAGTTACCATAACATTAGCAATATTCTCAGTAAGATGTCAGGCATCGGCACAGGCTGGCTAGAGCAGTGGTGGAGATCTTACCACTGGAGGTGTCTAGAAGATATCTCAATGTGGTGCTGAGGGACAGGTTTAAGTGGTGATTTGTTGGTAAGGGTTGGACTCAATGATCCTAGAGGTCTTTTCCAACCTAAACAATTCTGTGACTCAAAGATGAGTATTGTTGTAAGCAGTGACAACGTGTTTCAGCACACTGAAGCAGAACCAATCCTGTGATATTTAAAGGGTGGGTGAGAGTTGTTCTAGTGGAGCACATTTTTTCCAGAAAGGGGAAAAAAAACCCCAAAACCAAAAAATGAGGCCGGTTCTCTCTGGTTATGGTGTAACTTAACACTTTTTATATGGCATTCTGTAACATAATTTGAAATACTACTGCAGGGCACTGTGAGTAAATTCCATTTATCACTTTCAAGCCATAAAGCAGGCAAGAAAAAAGAAAAAGGCAAGTGCTTCCCCTCCTGTAGTTTCATACACAAAGCTCTTAGTGCCTGTGGCTGCCACTTGCAAATGAGTTTTTCACAAGGTTTACTAAGGAATTGATTCTTTTCCCTTTCCATACAAATTTTAAAAATATACATTTTAAAAAAGCAACATCCAGCCAACCTCCTTAGGACAGACTGCTTCAGGACAACTTAAGAAAAGTCATTCATGGATTACAAGCATCCCAGAAACACGCAGTTTATGACTTAGTTGCATAGGAAACAATGCAACAAAGATCAATATCCCTTTTTTCGAGGTAGGTTTATAAATGCATCTTTGGTTTCTGACCCACTAAAATATTCCATGAATTTCAAAGAGAATTTAACTAACTTATAAACTCCAACATACTTATACAAAACACAGTATTTGTGAGCTTCTTGAGAGTAATCTAGACTCTAATTAGAGTCATGTAGATCTGGAGTTAGATTAATGGTTGGATTCTCTGTTCTTGAAGGTCTTTTCCAACCTGAATGAAACTATGGTTCTGTTCTAATTCTCCAAGCACACATTTTAATCTTAACTCATATAATAACTAACTACATTTAAAACAGCATGATCATTATACTTATAAAATACATATTTTCTACTCCAAGCAATTTAGCACCAGCACTCAGGTTGCCTGTCTGCCAAAATTAATTTCAGTATAATTTCTTATGCCAATGAAGTTATGCCATGCCAATAACATTTCACACATGCTTACAGCTTTAAGTCTTGAAGCCTCAATTTCCTCAATTATTTCAGGGCCATGGTTTATACAGGCTTTGAAAGCCAACTGCTTCCAATAATGTGCTTGATGAAAGATGATACAAGTCATTAATCATGGCAAACATATTTAGGTACTGTGGGTATTAGCTGAAAAGTCATTAACTTTTCTCTGTGGAAATGCTGCTGTGCTTGGTAATACTTTGGATGTTTACATCATCAGGTAATTCCAACATTTTGATTAACAGCTACTTCAGAAACGAGCTCAATAAAATTTAGCTAGAATTAAAAGTCTAATTCAAATTTGCCAGGCCTCTGTTGTTTTTTTTTTAACACTCTTGTTGATAATATCTGTTCCTATTTGAAAGCAGCAGGCCCACGCATAATGCAGCAAACTGAAATTAATAAATAACACAACAATATTTTTTGCATTCCTCTTCCAGAGTCAAGGTCTTTTCTAATGAAGAGCAGCACTAGGATCTGGTCTACTAGGTTGTGAGATTGTCCTGAAAAAAAGGGATTTGTACTTTTTGGCCTGAAAAGAAAAATCTTTCAAAACCCAAGTGTTGACATGCGCTGCTAGCAAATGCCCTAGCTCCACTCAATGCACACACCACGCGAGGCGCGGAAACCAAACGTGCCTACATTTACATTTCAGTCCAATATTTTCTACCTGGTCAGTGAAGCAGGTTGAAACTCAAAAATGCTTTGCTCCCGGGTTTTCGGCACCAATTTTGTGGTGGGTTCAGGACCACAATTCAATATCAAAGAAAGGAATGCAAAGCAGTGAGGTCTCAATGGCATCTCGGATAAAATTCACCAGACAACTGATGGCTTAGGGAAACTTTAGAAAGGTTTAGTAACACTAACTATACACAGAAAAGGTTATACAAGTCGGTGCATACAAATTGTGTCATTAATGCCCTCACAGAACCTGAGAAAATAGAATGGGAGACCACTCCAGTTTGGGCCTTGGATCTTCTTCCAATTTAGAGACCTGGGAAGGAAAGCATGTCAGTCCGGGATGGCCTGAGTTTCTCGGCGCCCACACCTGCATCCCTCGGTGCAGCCGCATGCGTTTCAAAAGACCCAGTCTCTGTCTTTCACATCCAAGGTCTGAGGATTCTTCAGTCCTCCTGCTTTCCTTAGTGAAGCATGAAGGAGCTCTCCCCCAAACCTAAGCACTCCAAGTCTTTTCTCAGCGGCAGAAATGACAGCATCTCCTCCTGCTGATCACTATTTCCAAAATGGCGGCGACCCAGTCCCAGGGCCCCAGCTGCGTGCGGGGTCCAACATGGAGACCGACCTCATGGTGTCAGCAGGGCCGCATCCCCCCACACTCCACACGTGGCTGAGAGGGTCTTTCAGATCTCCTCTCCTCTTGTCTCCCTCCCCTGTCTCAGCTCCAGGGGGAAGAGGAGTAGCCCAGCTCACCAATGCTGAAGGGTGTCCGTGGTGGGGGGTCGTGATGGCATTTCTGCTTCAGTCTTGCTTCTCCAGTCCGGGCGCGGTGCGGCGGTGAGCAGCGGCGGCACCGTGCTGCCGCTGCGGCAGGAACTGCTTCGGTCCGTGGCTTTCTCCGATCTGGGGCACTACTTCTTAGGTCCGGGGCCGCGGTGCAGCGGCAGCGGCAAAGCAGCGATGTGGCAGGACTGCTTCGGGTCTCCACACCCCCGGCCAGTTGCGGCCGGGGTCGCTTCCAGACCCCGCAGCGGCAGGTGCCCGCCGGCGGTGGGGTCAGGCCAGGGCTTCGGCTGGTTCGGGGGTCTCTGTCCCCCCGGAGTGGCGGTTCCCCCGGCCCAGAGCCGCTGTCCTCACCCCCCCCCCACCGCCCGTTCCCGGGGTGGTGGTGGGGGCACTCCCTTCAGGGCCACAGCCCGCGAAAAAAGGGGGCGAACAAAGACCTTGCCCTGGTTTTTATAGGCTCCCCCTAGCCCACCTTTCAGGGGCAGGTCACAGGACAGACGCTTCCGGGGAAGGGTCCTGTGACCTGTGCAACCGGGGACAGGTCTCCCAGAACACAATACAACTTTTCTTCCTCATGAAAGCACTTCTACAGGTTCTAGCAGTTCTCAAACTGCAACAGTCAGCTACATGTAAAGCTCAGACTTCTGCTTCCCATTAGAACTTCTTACTTCTAGCTACTCTTACTCATGAGTAGCTTTGGTATTGCCAGATTCTTATCTGACCCATATGAGAAGTCTTTCTGCCATTATGCTGTCTCAAATAGTTTGGGGTATGACCTAACACGCAGGGATGAATCACAGAACCTATCAGGTTGGATGAAACCTCCAAAGGTCACCCAGTTCAATCCTCGTACCACAAGCAGGGATATCTCTAACTAGAACAGATTGCCCAGAGCCCCATCCACCCTGGCCTTGGATGTCTCCAGGGTTGTTGCCTCCATCACCTCTCTGGGCAGCCTGTTCCAGGGATCCCCCACCTTCACATTCAAGAAACTTTTCCTCATGTCCAGCCTAAATGTCCCTATTTCCAGCTTCAAACTATGGCCTCTTGTCCTATCATTCCCTGTCCTTGCAAACAGTCTTCCACAGCCTTCTGACAGCCCCTTTCAGAGATTGGAAGTTTGCTATAAGGTTCCCCTGGAGGCCTGTCCTCATAGCAGAGGTGCTCCAGACCTCTGAGCATTTCTGTGGCCTCCTCTAGACCTGCTTCACCAGGTCTGCATCCTTCTTGCATCCTCCAAAGTGAATCTGGACAAAGCCTGATGAAGTCTGACTTGCATATGAAAATGCCAACACATGGGCATACACTGGGATCCATCAAAAAGGAATATTGTGAAACTGTAAATCAGCTCTGAAGTGTTTCTGCATGAATCTTCAAAGCTCAGTCTTGAGGGTTTCTGTAAGTGTGCATGGGTGGATTGCAACACCACATTCCTGGCTACAGGCAGTCTTTTTTCCTCACCACCCTCAGTCTGAAGAAAATCTGCCCCAACCCATTTCCTACCCAGTGGCACGATGTGACAAGGGTTTATTTTTTATCATGTGTTTTCCTCATTCCTTTCACAGCAGGATTGCAGTCCACAGTAGGGCATCTAGACACTGCTGAAATACACAGCAAACAATAGTGCCTCCCAGCTAAAAACTTCATCCCCAGATATTCTTGGAAGCGCTAAAAATGCAAATACTGAGCAGCTCATCAAATGCCAGATAAACCACAAAAAGAAAACAATGTGAGACAGAAACAGGAGGAGGAGAGGGGCTGGAAAAATTTGCTTACTGAGGCTAGTGTTTGGTTGTTGGCTTTTTTCCTTTTTAAGCCTCACAGGACAATTCAAATGTTCATGGCTTTCTAACTGAATTATAAATGCTGAGTTTAGATTAAGCATTTTATAGTGATCAGGCTACCTACTTTTACGAATCTCTGTCTTAACTAATAGGTGTAACATAATGTAGTTGTGACAACTAGGTTGTGGCTGTATCCCCATTCATTTAAGGAAAACAAGATTCAACTATACACCACCCCAACACTCTGGTTTTCACTTCATGAAGGAATCAGAAGGATCTCAGCCATGTGTATGGTCACATAAGCCCATAAGCTCTGGCCTTGCTTTTCATTTCAGTATTCATATCGGTATTTAACACTAATTTGTGAAGATATAGAACAGAAATGGTGATAAGTACCATGCTCTCCTTGAGCTTCTTAGACCTCTGGGCTGCTTTCTTTCAGTCAGCCCCCCCGGTAGCTCAAGATCTTTGACAACCTGGATAGGTTGTCAAACCAGCTCCTCCATCCCTGCCTAAAAATAGATGGAAGATCAGCAACAATTCTAAGCAGACTTTGTGAAGACAGGTTAATTACAGTTCATATCCCCTTAGTGTCACATTGAGGGATCTGTTTACATAATGATGGTTATGGAAGCAGTAGTGCAGATGTTGTTTGAACAGAGATTAAACCTGTACTAGCACGTAAGACCTATACAGAGTGTCAGTAGCTCACTGATGTCCTCAACTCCACCTCCCACCAAGTAGTCATGATACCTTACTCAAACAGAAGTTACAAGCACATGTGGGACCACTAGCCTAACTACTTGAAGCTTTTATATATTTCTCAAATTTGCTCATCCATGTTCAGTCCTAACTCAAATGGTTTAGAGGTTTGCAATACATGATAATGAACTTAGACTTCTTATTAGTAACGTTGCGGAGTTACTCTCTTAATTTGTGACTAATGTGCTAAAACAAACGTGAATTTTAAGCCCCCGGTGCAATGTGTTCAAGACTGAGTGAGAATCTCCTTTCAGATGTTACTTAAAACAACTCATTACCATCATCAATGGTAATGCTTACAACTTGTCCCTATACACCATGCTTACAAGTTACGAGACTGCTACTATTTGCATCACATACAGAAACAAATGCTTTTAGTAACTCAATAACTTGCTGAGTTAAATTGTCACTAATAAGATTAGACAGAATATTAATAAGGGAACAACCTTTTTTAGCAATTCAATTAGTAGAGATTAATGATTCGTACAGAAATTCTCTTCAATATCCACCCTTGCCTAAAGAATGGTGGCCTTTCAATTTAAAAATAATTGAAACAGAATGCAAATTGAGTGGTTTGTTCTCTTTCAAATACAATGCTTCTCAAAACTGCTTAAAGTATTTCTCTTAAACAACACGTAATTAAGCGGTAGAGCTTACTGCCATTATGTCACTGTGCACAGAGGTTTTTATTAATGTGTAAATGAAGATGCTAATGGACAGTATAATAAGTACACTTTAAGACATTTTAAAACAAAGTATGCTTTAAGACTTACAAATGTAAACATCATTTAGATTATGGAGCAATAGGACATCCTGTAATGCATCCAATTATAGAACAAGATTGTGTTTTGTCAGAAAAAAAATGAAGATTTTCAGAAATATACAGTACAAGTCATCAAAAAAA
The DNA here is from genome assembly GCA_013400115.1 of Rhinopomastus cyanomelas. Taxonomy (NCBI): domain Eukaryota; kingdom Metazoa; phylum Chordata; class Aves; order Bucerotiformes; family Rhinopomastidae; genus Rhinopomastus; species Rhinopomastus cyanomelas. The sequence continues at coordinate 321,677 of VXBP01007797.1, forward strand.
CCCAAACTGTACTTACTCAAACCTTTTTTGTAAAAAAAAAAAAAAGGGGAAAGTTTTATGCTTGTGTAAACTTACGAGCTTTTATTTTAATTTTTTTTTTTTAAATGCAGCCTCTTGTTTGCCTCCTGTAAAAGAAAATGGTGCAAACTTCCAAGGACTTTTGTAATTCAAAGTGGTTTTGAAATGGTGAATAAGGGTTTTTTCCATTGGAACAAATTCCTCTGTCACTGAGGTTGATTACATACATTTCTGAACATAAACATTGACAAAAAAGTACACGTGGACCACTTAATTCTTTCTAACCCTCTACTCACAGTTCAATTCTCAGAAAGAGAAGCTGGTTGGTCATGTCACTGCCTATGAAAATAAGCATAAGAAGTTTATACCACCCAGATTTTTACCAGTTTGCCTGCTAGTTCCTGCAAGTATTGCATCTACTTAAAATATTATCCAATGTATATGATAGCGAGTATCAGCTTTTCTAGCAGTTCAAGTATAACACCACTGGGACCCAAGGGGACATTCTTCCTCTCTACAAGTCCCTGAAGGGAGGTTGTAGTTAGCTGGGAGTCAAGCTCTTCTTCCAGACAACTAGTGCCAGGATGACAGGACAGGGCCTGAAGCTGTGGCAGGGGAGGGGTAGGTTGAATATTAGGAAGTCCTTCCTCACGGAAAGGTTGGTCAGAGCCTGGAATGAACTGTCCAGGGCAGTGGTGGACTCTCCATCCCTGGAGGTGTTTAAGGACAGACTGGATGTTGCCTTAGTGTCCTGGTCTGGCTGCTGTGGTGGTATCTGGGTTTGACAATCTTTGGTGTCTTTTTCAGCTTCATGGAAGCTACACATCTCCTGTGGTCAGGAAGGTGGCTAAGATTCCCTGGGCTTCTCTGTCAGATTGTGAGCACCAAACAACGTTCAACACCAACAATATAAACCTCTCCTAAACCTCTTAGCTTTAATCAGAAGACCTTGAATAACGCACTGGGCTGTCCTCTCATTCAAAACTGTCTGAGATCGAAGACACAAAACACGGTAATATTAGGTTTGTCCAGCTCATTCAGGTTGGAAAAGCCTCTCGGGATCATCAAGTCCAACCATCAACCCTAATCTGCAGGCTCACCCCTAAAAAAGATTCCCCAACACTATATCCAAGTAACTGTTAAACTCATCCAGGGATGGCTCCAGACATCTGCTCAGTTATTAGAACTTCAAAGGACACAGCTATTTTGACACCACAAAGATCAGACCCAAAATGCCTCATAAACTCTCAAGTCTTGCAGACATCCTATGGTAAACAGCAAACACATTTGTTGTCTAGAGTTTTGGATAAGAGTGGGCTATCTTTCCTATTAAAAGGGAACTCCCGCACAGTTTGGCTTGTGTCACATTTCAAGATGCCAGAACACTTCTTCTAACAAAACAAACACAAATATTGTCATCAATTTTTAAAGTTGTAACTAGCTCACTTCAGACCTTCCACATGCTACTGTGAATTACTGACATTTTTTTATTATTTTAAATGTCAGTCTCTCTGTGGTGTCTGGACTTGATGATCTGCGAGGTCTTTCCCACCCCCAGCAATTCTGTCGTTCTTTGTCCTACTCACACATACACACTGCGTGTTACTTGCAGTAACCATAGGAATGACTGTCCGAGACTGGAGTTTTGAAATGCCCACCAGCAAACATCCTCAGCAGAAAGATAAGAAATGCCAATGTTCTTTAAAAACAGAATAATAAATCAAAACCAAAATCCCAGTTAGGTGGCTTTAGAATACTCTGCCAACATATTTTTAAAACATTCAATTTAAAAATAAAAACTAAAAAAAAAAACAAAACAAACCCAGATAAACTGCTACAACAAAATTCTACTAGGTTAAGAAAAAAAAGAAAAGAAAACACTGAAATCCTTTTCTGGCAGCTGTAGCTACATCTGGAGTTGGGCGAGTGAAAAAGACTCATGAAATTATTCAGTCTTGAATTGCTACCAACATGAGCTGACTCTGGCAGTAGCAGTTACAGGAATGTAGCTTCAAAAACAAAAAATTAAAAAGAGCTGAACAGCAAACAAAGTGGGGGAAGAGAGCAGCAGACCTCATTTAGTTCAAAATCATGTTATTTTTAGCTGTCAGTTCATTGAGATGAGTCAAAGGGACTGTCCCCTTCTACAATGAAATGTCAGGATTTGTATCATTCTCTGACCACCAGGTCAGAAGACTTCAAGTGCCTTGGGTGTATTTTTTATGTTCACATTTCCCAATGGCTGTCAGTCATTCTCTTTGCCACCTTTTAACAGATCCCCCACAAGGACAGCTGAAAGGAAGGTTTTAGGGTTGTGATCCCAAAGAGAGAATTGCTATTCCTGCAAACCAGACCATCATTGGACCATTTGGTCACTTCCTGTACCCATAACTTCCAGAAGAGCCCTCCAAGTCACAAAGCAAAGGGCTTTCACATCTCGATGAACATCCCCCAAATTTTCCCTCCCCTCTCCCCCCATTTCACATGCTGCCAACCTTCCTCTGACCAAAAGTGACTGGGTAGAACTCCTTCCAGAGCCTATTCATGTCACTTCCAAATAGAACCAGACAGACATGAGAGGGACATCAGATGTACTTCTCCACTTCTTTCCTTCTCTCCTAGAACTGGGAAATGACCTGCATAACCTAACACATATCCTCAGTCTCTACTTTCCAGTCTGTTATGTTTTGCAGGACCTGTGTGACCTGCTTAATGCAGAACTCTGCCACTTTCTGGACCAAAAGAAATACATTCTGGTCTTTCATTTAGGTTCCACATTTCTGCCTATTTTTTATTGTTCTTAGGTTTATGTTTTAATGACTGTATTGTTCATTTTACTGTGGTTTGAATCACAGAACATTACAGTTTGGAAGGAACCTTGAAAGATCATCTAGCCCAATCCCTGCGCCACAATAGGATCATCTAGATCAAGTTACACAGGAACATGTTCAGGTGGGTTTTAAATATCTCCAGAGAAGGTGACTACACAACCTTCCTGAGAAGCCCCTTCCAGTGCTCTGTCACCCCCACTGGGGAGAAGTTCATTCTGATATTTATGTGGAACCTCCTATGCTCCAGCTTACACCCATCATCCCTTGTCCTATCATTAGATGACATGGAGCAGAGCCTAGCTCCACCCTCCTGACACCCACCCTTTCCATATTTATAAACATTAATGGGGTCACCCCTCAGTCTCCTCTTTTCCAAGCTCAAAAGACCCAATTCCCTCAGCCTTTCCTCATCAGGGAGATATTCCACTCCCTTCATCATCTTTGTGGCTCTGCGCTGGAGTTTCTCCAGCCGCTCTGTGTTCTTCTGGAACTCAGGGTCTGAGAAATGGATGTAATACTCCAGATGTGGTCTAGCCAGGGCAGAGTAGAGGGGAGAAGAACATCTCTCAACCTACTAACCACCCCGCTTCTGATCCACCCAAGGATGCTGTTGGTCTTCTTGGGCACAAGAGCACATTGCTGGCTCATAGTCATCCTGCTGTCCACCAGGACCCCCACATCCCTTTCTCCCAAACAGCTGTCCAACAGGCCAGCCCCCAACTTACACTGGTACCTGGGGTTGTTCTTGCCCACATACAAGACTCTACACTTAGCCTTGTTATATTTCATTAAATTTTGTTCTGCCCAGCTCTCCAGCATCTCCAGGTCTTACTGAATGGCAGCACAGTCTGCTGGGGTGTCGGTGACACCACCCAGCTTTGTGTCATCAGCAAACTTGCTGACAGTGCATGCCAATCCCTCATCCAAGTAATTAATGAATACATTGAATAGGACTGGTCCCAGTACTGACCCTTGGGGGACTCCACTAGATACAGGCCTCCAACTAGACTCTGACCACCACTCTCTAGATTCTGTGCTGCCTACCTGATCATCCAGAGCACACTGCTTCAGTTTGTCTGCACGAATACTGTGGGAGACTGCGTCAAATGCTTTACTGAAGTCAAATAGACCACAAACACTGTTTTGACATCGTCTATCCTCCTGGTTATGTCCTCACAAAAGGCTATTTGGTTGGTAAAGCATGACTTCCCACAAGTTCCTGATTCTTACAGAGCTTCATTAGAATTCATGAAATCATGAAACTAAACTGAAAGGCTATATTTGAATTTCAACATACGGCTGTGTTCCTCATCACTTCTGTGCTCAATAGCCTCCAGCTAAATGAACACACACAGAGAAGAAAAAAATTACCATAATACAGAGTAGTACAGGAGAGACCACAGGGACATTTCTTCTCCCTAATATTTCGCCAACTTCCAACCAGTTTTTTTTCTAACAATAGTTACTAAGACAGCTACTCATGATCCTACTCCATGATGCTTGTTAGATATCCTCTGTGAAGAGCTGAGCTCTCTTCTTAACCGACCAAAGTGATCCTAAGCACTCCCTTCATTCTACCACCTACTGACACTTCAATTCTGCTCTGTTAATATTCCAACGTAAGTAACTAACTTTAAAAACAAAATCAGATGCAGAAGTAGGATGAAGACCTTTTCCATTTGTAATGTTTTGGAGATTAGATTCCTGCTGTGTGTTTCCTGAGCAGGTACCATTTTCTTTGTTAATGTACTTCCTGAATTACATCCAGGACGTATCATCCTCAGTGTATCCCAACTTTGCTTTTACTGCTGTAGATAGGATATGGGTCTTTTAATAGGTCAGTTTCTTGGATTCGGGAAACAGATAACTTTTTATAACCTGCATCTCATTGCAGAAAAGGGTGGAACTAAACTGTAGATATATGAAGATTATATTAAGGAGTGTGCTCATTGTCTTCGATGATTAAGCATTTTCATTATCCAGCAGAAAAACTAATTATCCCACCAACAAACCAGCGAAGAGCCAGCGTTGCAGCAATTAGTGCTTGTAGATAACAGTGTGCGTTTTGCTGTAGTTACAGCAGCATCTGCACTGTCTCAGAGAAGACTTTTTGAAAAGGAGGTGTTTGTCTAGCCTGGAGGCCAGGCTGCTGGGATATATCACACTTGGCAAACCTTGACTGGAGAACGCCAGATGAACCACATCCAATTACTTCACGAATGCACAAGCAAAAGTATTTGTGGTTTGCCAGACAGCCCCAAGACAAAATTTGCCACAACTTCCATTACCAGCGATGCTACTTCTCCTGTACTGGATCCCTGTACATTTTGTTGCATTTTTGTGCAAATAGACCTTCACATCAATCCACAAGGTTTAGGTAATCTTCTTGCTAAGACAACTCATTGTTGAAGGCACTTCTTTTCCTGTTTGGAGCAGAAGGCTGCCTGTTTGTGCCTTAACACCTACTTTTGCTTTTCAAGTGGTGAGGGCCTGGAATGGGTTGCCCAGGGAGGTAGTGGATGCCCCATCCTTGGAGGTGTTTAAGGCTGGGCTAGATGAGGCTCTGGCCAGCCTGATCTAGGATGGGGTGTCCCTGCCCATAGCAGGGCAGTTGGAACAGGATGATCCTGTGGTCCCTTCTAACCCTGACTGACTCTATGACTTGGTCTGGGTGATCCTGCTGTGTCAGGGGGATTGGACTAGATGATCTTTTGAGGTCCCTTCCAATCCCTAATGATTCTATGATTCTAAGTCAGTCATTCTTTGAAGTTGCCAGTGTCTGTAGCAGTTTTCTCCCATGTAAAAATTGAAATAACACTTAAAAACTCTCTAGAATGACTTGAATTTTACTCACTGTTTTTTAAATGAATCATATTGACTTATTCTTGGTTTATATCCAGTTTGGCGGCTGTTTTTTGACCAGTCATTTGAAGTCACTAAGCTATTAATATATCTGATGGGGCAAAGAGGAAAGGCACTTGTCTTCTGGTGTATGATCATCATGACTGAAGAACCTGTTATCTTTTCTGATGTTCTTGGTTTTCACAGATTAGAGGCACCTTTTCACAAAACAACATTTGTCAGTGGCCTGATCTTCTTCTTGTTGTTAAAATCATATAATCACAGAATATTTCAAGATAGAAGTAGCATTAAGGGCCATTGAAAAAACCCCTAAAACTAAATCATGTGACTGAGAAACCCATCCAGTTGCCCTTTGAACTATGACTTGCAGTGCCTTGACCACTTCCCTGGGAAACCTGTTCCAGGAATTTAGGTTGGACTTGATCACAGGATAATAAAATCATCATGGCTGGAAAGGACCTCCGGGATCAAGTTCAACGTTCATCCCAACATCTCCCTGACCCCTAGCTCTAGCTACTTGTTTTTTAAACACCTCCAGGGATGGTGACTTCACCACCTCCCTGGGCAGCCCGTTTCAGTGCCTGATCACCCTCTCAGTAGGATCATAGGATCATAGGATCATAGGATGTTAGGGGTTGGAAGGGACCCAAGAGATCATCGAGTCCAACCCCCCTGCCGGAGCAGGACAAAACTATCTAACACAGATCACAGAGGAACGCATCCAGGCGGGCCTTGAAAGTCCCCAGAGAAGGAGACTCCACCACCTCCCTGGGGAGTCTGNTACTGAGAACTAATCTAAACCTCCATTGATGCAACTTGAGGACATTTCTACTCATTCAATCAGTAGTTATTTGGGAGAAGAGACCCTTTTCCGCCAAAACTGTTCTAGGATTCTGTGATTCTATGACTGACCACTCTCTCAGTGAAGACAATGTTCCAAATGTCCAAACTGAGTGGCACCATTCTCTTTGTCCGTCTACATTTAAATAATCACTCTATTTCCTAACCCAATGCTTTTTAAAGTGATGGCATTTGGAACAAAAAAGTATATATCCTATCAAAGAATATCCTATCCATAAAAGTAGATGCAATGTTAAGAAAACAACCATTCCAGCTTTGAGTATTGCTGTTTACTTTATGGAAACCTATTTACAGACTTTTGTATTCATAGTTTTTTGCCCTCGAGCCGATTCGATTCACCTCGGGTGTAAGCCTTCCTGATTTTGTTTTTGGCATTTAACATACTCCACATTGATCTCTTCAAAATTCTCTGAAAACAAACAAAAACACCTAACCAAATCTCCCACCAAGAAAATAGATCACAAGCAACAGAGAGCTGCCCTGGTGCTTGAACAGACAGAACGAAAGCACTTTGCTGAATTTCATGTTGTGTTACAGAACAAATGTGAGTCCCAGCAGTACACATTCTGGGTTATTTGCCCAGTAGATTAAACAGCCATAAATATTGAGTGACTCAACCAAGCAGCCAGCACTGGCTGAAGCGACTAGGCTGTTAACAGATGCTGCAGTTCTAGGAGACACCAGAAAATTGTGCCTAAGCAAGCTTGCTAAATTAAGCTCACTAAATACTGTTTTCCTAAATACTTAAATTGCTTCTTTTACTAAGGGCTCACGTGAGAGTTTGTCAACATGATTAAAGCTCCTTGTGGGTTACAAAAGAACTCACTAAAGCTTCTGGGAAAATACTAGCCAACAGGACTAGGGACATGTACTGGGCACTGGGGAGGCCTCCCCTCTAGTACTGGGGGCAGTTCTGGGCCCCTCACTTCAAGAAAGAGATTGAGGGGCTGGAGCAGGTCCAGAGGAGCAACAAGGCTGGGGAAGGGACTGGAGGGAGTCTGATGAGGAGAGGCTGAGGGAGCTGGGGCTGTTCAGCCTGGAAAAGAGGAGACTCGGGGCAGGGAACTTTCTCCCTTGAAGGGAGGTTGTAGTCAGGTGGGGATCAGGCTCTTCTCCCAGGCAACTTGCGCCAGGACGAGGGGGCAGGGCCTCAAGCTGCCAGGGGAGGGTTAAGCTGGACATTAGCAAGCCCTTCCTCACAGAAAGGGTGCTCAGACCCTGGAATTGACTGCCCAGGGCAGTGGTGGAGTTGCCATCCCTGGAGATGTTTAAAGACGGCCTGGCTATGGCCCTTAGTGCCCTGGGCTAGCTGCTCGTGGTGATGGTAGGTCCTGGGCTGGTCTGGATGAGCTCAGGAGTCTTTTCCAGCCTTAATAATTCCATGACTCTGTGACCCCTTCCAGGGAGCTAAGACCAGTCAGCCTTCCTCAGGTAGGCTGGAATATGACTGGAAAAATCACCTCCTATTTTGCTGTAGCTGGGGTCACTCTCATCAATAATACCTTCTGAAATAAATATTCTAAATCATGAGCTACAAAAAAAAACCAGAGATAATTGTGTTTTCTCCAACAGCCCTCACAAAAAGCACCTGCTTTTTTTACGTGTTTGTACTGTACTCTTCCTTGCCATATACTCTCCATTGTTTCTGACTTCAGGTACTGTTCCTTCAAAGAATGTTTTATAAGAATGCACCATGAAGCTGTACAGGGCCACTGAACATGTGCCATTGCTGCTCATGTTCTTTAGAAGTATTATATCGTATTTAACTTCAGTGCCTTGTACAATGAGTTTAACTACATTGCCCAAATCCACTCTTTCAAGAAGATGTCATGTACAAAAACTCTTCTGTAAATTATCTGAACAATATAAAGAACAAATCTCTAAAGAAAAACTAGGGCTTGAAATATGTTCTCATGCATCTTCTCTCCGGGTGACATTCCCCTCTTGGTGCAGATTTGACCCCAGTGTGACTGAGTGGACACTACTCTTCTGTACTCACATTTGCTTGTGTTTACCTCCCGTAGATAATTAAGAGAGATGTTTCTGATACCTTCACAGCAGCATTTTAATTTTGTGAGCTGTTTTTGTGTGTTCAGGTTCCCAGGGTGATGGAGAGAACATAAGCTGTCTCCAAATTGAAGGAATCAATTTTCATTTCTGAAGTCAGACAGGCTTTCATTTATTGCCTATTGACTCCACACAGAGCCAATGATAACACTGCTGCTTTTAGCGAAAAAGACCTTTACTGAAGACAATGTACTCAATCAAGAAAGAAGCCAGGTCTCCTTTTCCCTAGATCATACTCTTCACTCCCCATGCTACAAGAAGCACCTTTTACTATCTGCCCAGTTCAGTCCGAGCTTCAGGCTGTGAAGATGGGATGAATCTTACCGACAACAAGATGGAGAAAATAAGATCATTCACGAACCTTCTCCAAAGGTTCACTGACCACAAGGAGGTGGAGGAGCTGGCAGAGCCAGCCATTCTCATTCCACCAGCCCAAGGAGTCACCATACGTTTGGCTGCCACCCATGCAGTCAAGAGTCCTTGGAATGAGGCATCACATTCATTAACTTCTCTCACTAGCACTGTTGGGTTCTGAGCCTTTTCAAACCTCAGACAAGCTTTAAACACACTCTGCTGGAACTATTGCATTCAATGAATCAGCTCTTCATTAACAAGGTCAACCCCCAGTCCTCATCCAGTAAAACAATAGAGACTGGAAAAGATTTGCTAGTCTAGTAAAACTTACTGGGACAGAGGAATTATCCAGAAAGACATTTCTGGTGTCCAGCTAGGTGTCCACATAACAGGCTCAGCATCATCTCAGAGGTACTGAAAGACTAGCACTGCTATTCTCCGAAGACTGGCCAGATCTTTCCCTGCCTTTCCTGGTTCTTTGTTGGTTTGTTTTTAAACTGGAAATCTAGGATAAGCAGTGGCATAGGAAGTGAAGAATTGTTTCTCTATTTGCTCAGTTTTAAAATAAGTTCTTCAAACTGTGTCTTTTGGAATGCTTCCCTCAAGTTTCAGGGAAATGGTATCTATTCTTATTCTTTCACCAGGTAATTAAAGTTGATACTGATGACACATGGTTTGCCATTCCATTGTGGCAGCATTTCCAATGAAACACTACCATTAAATTCTTATTCTTAGCCTAACAGCCATCCAGAAGCTCTTTCTGTCACAGCAGTAACGCCAAAGATGGGTTACAAGTCAATGAAACAACAAGTACTCAATAAACCTACACAAACTGCCCGACCTTTGGTATTTTAATAAAGCGGATGCGTCCACACCGGGTTGTGCCTAATCCAGAATCAATTCCACTTGCTCAGGGCAGCGGTGGAGTCCCCATCCCTGGAGGTTTTTAAGGACAAACTGGATGTGGCCTTTGGTGTCCTGGGCTGGTCTTTAGGTCCTGGGCTGGTCTGGATGATCTCAGAGGTGTTTTCCAGCCTCAACAATCCTGTGAGTCTGCAATTGCCAACCAGTACCAGTATCTCAGAAAGGAGCCCACAACTCATGCTTTCATTTGCCTAGATCTTTTCTTCTAAGCCTGCAGTTAATGACATATATATTCACCTCTTGCTTTCCATAGAGCAGTTCTCCAGCAGACTGCAAGAATGAGGTAATTTGCTCTGAAACATGCAGAAACGCCGAGCTACATCTGCTGACAAATCCTCACTGTCACTGTGCATCGTTAGCTCGAACTGCTACGTAGCCTTTGAGTGTTTTGTAAATGATCCTGAAGAAATCTGGGGTGAGTAATGCAGAGCACTGGAATGTGTTATTGCTGTCCACCCACGCTGGCAGAAAGCCACCCGGTTCTCAGTTGTTTACAAATTTTTTCAATGAGAAGTCTTTTTGCTATTTCCCATGTGAAGTTATGCACTCAAACATGTGTGGCTTAGATTTTGCTACTCTAGATGCTACACCGAGTGAGATGAAAAACAGACATCTACATTTTTGCTGCCCTTCGACATGGTGACCCTTGTAGTGACCGTCCAGTATCCGAAAGACCCCCATCAGAAGGCTGGTGAGGGACTGCTCACAAGGCCAGGGAACGATCAGACAAGGAGTCGTGGTTTTAAGCAGGAAAAGGAGAGATTTAGGTTGGATGTGAGGAGCAAGTTCTTTAATCTGAGAGTGGTGGACCCTTGGAAGAAGCTGCCTAGAGAGGTGGTGGAGGCCTCATCCCCGGAGCCACTCAAGGTCAGGCTGGATGCAGCTCTGGGCAATCTCTTTTAGTGAGTGATGTCTCTGCTCATTGCAGGGGCATTGGACTAGATGACCTTCAGAGGTCCCTTCCAACCCAACACATTATGTGATTCCATCCACATTTCTTTTGTTTCATGTATTATTAAGACAATTATAAAAGCTTAATTCGGGTCCTTAAAGCAATGCAAGTGCCATTCACTTGTTTCACCACCAAAACGTCAACGTCCAAACCACATTTATCTTTCTAAAATGTTTTGACTATTTCAGAGCTCTTTGCAGACCCAGGTGGGGAAAAAAAGCTTCCACATCAAAACACTAACAATCGAAACCTGAGGACCTATATGGCTTTTCATATCACCTGGTGATCTTTTGAAAAGATTATAAACACATCACTATGCTGCCACCACCATTTTTTCCAGTCTGGATACAAATCAGCCTGTTCTTTTTAGTTAGGTGACCTAATTATTGTAAGAATCTAAGAACTCCAGATGGGTCAAAAGAAACCCAGGTGGTCTGACGCCTGACAATTTACCAACCTCATGTTTTCATTTCATTGGAATAAAAAATGTTCATCATTCTTTGTCATAAGGGCACTAAGCTGTTGTGGTTGTTTGTCATCATTTGTGTTAAAGCCAACCCGGTTACCTGTCAGTGTGCAAATATTGTGGCTAATAGGCCATTACTTGAGGCAGCACAGGCCTGTTTAACAAGGTAATAGGATTTTTTTTTAACCTATTCCTTGCCTTTTCTTCTTGCACAGTACTACAGTAATTTAGAAATCGGTTTACACACACACACACGCACTCTCACGCAACAGGCAGTAACTCTAGCTCATTAGATCACAACACTTTATAGCCAGCTTTTCCCAGGGCATCAGCAATCAGCCTCTCTTTACTACCAGGATTAAATAGAACAAGTTTGTACATGATCCATCCATCCATCCATGTGAAATAGATCGCTAGGCTCACACATGGCTCCCTTTCCATTTCGGCCACATTCTATAGCAGTGCTCTTCTGCACACGTAACATATCTGTTTATGTGCAGAGAGAGCAGCCATTTCATTTCAAGACCAGCTGGAGCCTGTGAAAAGGAGACAGAAGCACAACCCCCTCTCGTATAGACTTATGTTCCTTGTCTTAGCTTTTCTTTTCTGTACGTAGTAGCAATTGGATAATCTGAATTCTCCTTTTGATATCTAAATATAATCATTGCTGAACACTTATCTTTCTAAAAAGATAAAAAGACACCAAGTTATGCCAAGAAGTTCTTACAACCACAGTGCCATGTGTGACAGGCTGCTTCATCTTCCACACACAGCAGCAAGAGCGCTTCCTTTTAAGGCATAATGCACGGTTTCTCCTTAACGTCACCATGGTGACCCCAGGACACTGCCTCACCAGCTGGAAAGGAATCCTGCCAAGTGGGGAAATATTGTAGCTCAAAAATACCATTTTGCACAGAATAATTTAGCACAGAAATAATGTTCAAAGTTATCACTGTCCATATTTGCTGTGAAAACTCCGTGGCGTTTACACACAGAGGGCCCTCCTGGCCACCAGGACAAACACCGTCTTGGTTTGAGCAAAGAGTACAGGCAGCAATGTCTAGGAACTGCTAGGGGAGGAAGATGAGAGGGCAGCATAGTGAACCTGGATTAAAGATAAAGGCTTGTGGTGTTTTTAAAAGTAATAGTTAAAAATGTTGTTTGTTTTAAATAGAACTCCATCATGATAAACCCTCTGTTCAGGGCAAGAGCTTCTCACCATTCAGCCTTGTGAGACAGAAGCATGCAAGAGTGGGTGAGTGCTTCCCGTACTACTAAAGCTATGAGAAACTGCAGCTTCAAATCCCTTTCTCTTCCCAGGAAGCTTCAACTTCTTGTCCAAATCACAAGCCAGCCACACAATTTCAGTTTTCTACCATTGAAACGGCCGCCTTTGTTTAACGTTTTGAAAACAAACATTTTCAGTCATAAAGAGAAAACAAACAAATGAAAGTTGAGGGGTCACTGCCTGGAAGTTTCTCTTCCTGTGTTTTCTCTGGAGTCCAGACTTCTGTGAGTGTTTGTTCAGACAGGCAAAACCCCTACAGCAGTGAGACTCTGAAGACAATCAGGAAATATACTTCTTCTTCTCCAATCACTTGGGTACCCAGGCATTGACAAACTTTGCTGTGAACTAGGCACAGATATTTTCCTCATCCAGGGAATTGAATGCAGTGTTTACACACAAACTCATACGTCAAGAGTTATTGTCAATGCTCTGTGTCACAGGCATAAAGGTCAACGAATAGGTAGACATCCATGCTTGGAGCTACCACATTTAGGATTTACACAATAAAAGTCACTCTATATTAACTTATGGTTTAAAATAGCTAACATAAGCTCTAACTTTAAACCTAAAACAATTTTCTTCAGAAAGGGGCAAGGATAAGCTCACTCAACTTACACAGCTTTCTTCTGGAATCTTGTGAACTTCTGAAGCTCTCCTGACATTCATTTTTTGTGGTCCTTGTAAGGAAGAAAGTCCTCCAAGGAACCGGGGTGCTGTCACACCGGGGTGCTGTCAATTAAGTAGGTGGTGCTCTTTTTTGAATCTGTAGTAAACCCAAGTCATGTCATGGAGCTGGATCCGTGCGTTAAGCAGGATTTATGCTTTAAGTTTAAAGGATGCTTTAAATGCTTCGTGTAAGCTGCAAAGCGGTTCACACGCTCATTTCTTACTGTATTTCCCACAGTGCTGTTTAGGCAAGTTGTGGGAGAAGTGATGAACTGGCCATGTTTCAGCTTAGGTTATTCCCCATTTCTGTTAGTGTCCCTGGAGTTTAATTAAACTAGCTATTGTTATTTCTGCTGTAAATGGGTTTTTTGTTTAAATAACTGTTTTAAATAAAGTAAGAGTTACAACTGTTCCTGTGCACATCTTCAGATCAGCTCTTTTTTCAGTAGTTGGTTAAACAATCCCAGAATATTGTTCATTATTTTTAATTAAGTGCTCAGTTACTTCTGGCTCTACAGCTCTGAGGATGTAAAGTGCAAAGGGGTTGTTAATTATGAATATGTTTTTATTGATTGAAGCCACACCAGTACCACTTGCTCTGTTTCACTTGTTTATATAAACTGTGTTAAAGAATGTTTTGTGTGCAGACATAGTGTGACCCTGGGAGACACTTCCAGGCACCATTTGTCTCCTTTCTGCAACAGTCTGCATGGCTGAAAGAAAACACCTGTATTTCACAGTCCCACAGGGATCCCCATTTACATACTCTGTTAACCTAGCGCCGGCTGAATGAGAGAGCTCTCTGTCTGCACTTGTTATTCAAAGCAGCTTGGTCCAACCTCCCTGCCTTGTCCTTCTTAAGACAATTTAAACATAAGATTTTCTGCACAAATACAGGCTTTGTTCATTTTCTTTAAACATCAGAGAATCACTGAATTATTGAGGGTGGAAAAGACCTCTAAGATCATCAAGTCCAGCCCAGGACCTAATGTCACCACGTCAGCCAGACCGAGGCACTAAGGACCACAGTCAGCCTGTTCTTAAACACCTCCAGGGAGGGCAACTCCACCACTGCCCTGGGCAGTCCAGTCCAGGTGTCTGATGACACTTTCTTTGAAGAAGAGCTTCCTAACATCCAGCCTAACCCCACCCTGGCAGCTTCAGGCCCTGCTCTCTCATCCTGGCTCTGGTTGCCTGGTGGAAAAGCCTGACCCCCACCTGACTACAGCCTCCCTTCAGGGAGTAGTAGAGAGGGAGAAGGTCCCCCCTTGAGTCTCCTCATGTACTGCCCCTTGTACTCAAGGGTAGTACTCGGACTAACCTCCCTGTGTTGTTCTTTCTAACACAATTTAAACATAAGGTTTTCTGCACAAATACGGCCTTTTAAAACATCTTGCAGGCAAACCTGGCCTGATTAAGCTTTTCTAGGTCCTGTGGTGTGGAAAGTTTAAGTTTTGTATATGCAGATGACAGACAGAGTTATTAAGTTTTCTAATTGTTGGAAAGTCATGACATTCTCTACAGGTTGTAGAGAAGAGGAGGAAACTGAATTTCCTGGCATTTTTAATGAATTTCAATTTTTCATTAAAAGAAAAGAAAAACAGTTAGGAAACCATAAAGGTTAACTATTTTGTGGTGGTTTTTGTTTGCTTGGCACTGCTATTCTCAAACCAAGTAACTATAAACATGACCAGAGTGCAGCAAAGACGTTATTGACAGCCACATCCTCCACATCCTCCCAATGTGCTCGTCCTAAAGGACACTGTGGAGCAAAGTGCAAAGCGGTGGTTACAGAAAGGCTCTTTCAACGCCGATTAAATGAGTGGTCAGACAACCCGCAATCTCTGCTCCTCATCTTGGTAGTTTTGAATCTGGCCACAATAACCTCCTGCAG
Source organism: Rhinopomastus cyanomelas (assembly GCA_013400115.1). Lineage (NCBI taxonomy): Eukaryota > Metazoa > Chordata > Aves > Bucerotiformes > Rhinopomastidae > Rhinopomastus > Rhinopomastus cyanomelas. The sequence goes on from VXBP01007797.1 coordinate 336,860, forward strand.
CTACAGACTCGGGGGGGAGTGGCTGGAGAAGAGCCTGGCAGAGAGGGACCTTGCAGCACTGGTTGACAACAAGCTGAACAGGAGACAGAAATGTGCCCAGGTGGTCTGGAAGGCCAATGGCATCCTGGTTTGTATCAGTAATAATGTGGCCAGCAGGACTTAGGGATGTAATTCTCCCCATGTACTGGTCACTGGGAAGGCCTCCCCTTGAGTACTGGAAGTCCATTCAAGAAAGAGATTGAGGGGCTGGAGCAGGTCCAGAGGAACAACGAGGCTGGGAAGGGACTAGAGAGAACGTCTAATGAGGAGAGGCTGAGAGAGCTGGGGATGTTTAGCCTGGAGAAGAGGAAACCCAGTGGGGACCTTCTCTTTCTCTACAACTTCCTGAAGGGATGTTGTAGTCAAGTGAGCGTCAAGCTTTTCAGGCAACCAACACCAGGATGAGAAGGCAGGGCCTCAAGCTGCCAGGGGAGGGTTAGGTTGGATGTTAGGAAGCCCTTCCTCACAGAAAGGGTGAACAGACCCTGGACTGGACAGCCCAGGGCAGTGGTGGAGTCTCCATCCCTGGCGGTGTTTAAGGACAGCCTGGCTGTGGCCCTTAGTACCCTGGTCTGGCTGCAGTGGTGATGTTAGGTCCTGAGCTGGTCTGGATGAGCTCAGAGATCTTTTCCAGCCTCCGTAATGACAATAATAATTTATCCATTGCAGAAGTGACGGAAATTAAAACCATACATGGAGCCTCAAGAGAAACAGGGGTTGAGCACCCATTAATTAAGCTCTGTATTTGCTCAAAGGTCTTGATAATTTCATGTAAGGTAGCAATGCCAGAGCCACAAGCACAAAGCAATCAAGTACTTTGGTGACATTTGCTGATGTTTTCTATCAGTATTTCCACCAAGGGGGAAAAGTTTTTATCTTCAAGGATGAAACAGTGCCAAGCATTTACAGAAGTGCTAGCGAGCTTGTGTTCTGGTAATCATAGTCACGTTTAGTGTTTGAAACAGGCTTTTAACCCCTAACCTTCTATTATTGGTCAACGTGCAAATGATCCAGAATTTTATGCAACATCCGGCATTATCTTTTTCCCTGGGTTTGACACAGAAGAGCTTTGGTTCAGGGGGTTTTATTTGCATCCTCACACACCTCTATAATTTCTCTTATTTCTAGGAGAGGTCTGAGAAAAAGAAAGGTGAAGATAAATATTCCCCACCTCCCACCACTCCCCCAATTTACCACAACGTACAGCTCTTACAACTTTTTATCAATAATAATTATAGCTGATACATTTGCAGTGTAATTGTTTGTTCCTGGAGACTGGTCTTATAAGCAGACTCTTGCAGCAGTGCACATACCAAATACTATCACTGTGTGTTGGTACAGAAATCCCCTCCAGAAAAACCTTATGTACTTCATGATATTTGGGTGCCTAGTGCCACCAGAGAAATTTGTCATGACCTATTTTTGCTAGAAAGTCTCGTCTGCAAACAACGGCTCTTTAAATCATTGAGACTACCCTTATGACATGGGCCAGTGGGCATAAACTAGTTTAAGGATTTTAAATTTTAAACATGTTGGTAATCCCTAGCGAATGATAGGGCTGTGAAGACAGCTTATCGGGCTGTCCTGCAACTCTTCAGACAGCACAAACCAGTCCGAGCCTGAAGGTCTAATACTTCCTCTTCTGGAAAATGGAAAGCAATATCTATCTGCATTTATTTATGAAGGAGGAATCCGCACCGCTTGACATGTTCCACTGCTGGCTAAGTAACAGACAAGTGTGTTTCATTCGTGTCACCAGAAAAGTGAAATGATTTCTAAGTTTAATACCTATTGTCAAGCTACCATCTCAGACTGGTGTCAAGACACCCGTTCACCTGTACGTCTTACACATCACACGTGCCCAGGCTGAAATCAAACAATCAGTCATCTCCTAAACAGGCAGTTCTCTCTTGGGAGTTGCTCTGCTTGAGCTCCCCTTTCCTGGAGTGAGATGGCAGCGAGATGCTGCCAGGCCGGTCAGCCCTTGCCCACCCATATCCAGCAAAAAACACCCAGTTGAGCTTCAAGTTACACATGAAAAATGAGGACAAGATCAACCCTGAGGAATGTGTTAATTAGACTCAGCTGAAGAAGCAGAAACTGGGAACTTCAGTCATGTGGACAAAGTCACTGGGATACCCTGTACTCTGCAAACACAAGAGTAGAGGCACAGTCTGTGCAGGGTTAGTCTGTGGGTAAAACAGACCCGAAGGAAGCACTTAGAGAGCTGAGAGGGAAGGAAAATGAGGTGAAGTACCTCGGGAGAGCAGCAGCAGAGTGGATACAGGTGAAGAAGTAAACTAAAAGGAGGTGACACAAGACAGAAACAGCTTAGTTACAGAAGAAGCTGCGTCCTTGTAAGCTTCAGGACATAGCAGGAACGCTACAGCATCTAGGCTGGTTTCGCAATCATGGAATCACAGAACCATTGAGGTTGGGAAGAGACATTAAGATTGAGTCCAACCATTAACCTAACCACACCAAAGCCATCACTAAATCACTAAACTCTGTATTTACATGACTTTTTTAAAGAGGGATGACTGTGGACTAAATGCTGTGGTCAGGTATGAACACTGAGCAACTCCCAAATGCCAGCGTTCATGCTGTCCTACATGGGAACCTACTCTCCTCTCACCTTTCCCCATGAAAATACAGTAACAGCTATTTAAGCCCAGCATTACCTAAAGTAGGTTTTAAGGGCGCTTAAAACCTACTTTAAACTGCCAGAGAGAACTTCAAGCTTTCCCTTTTTATACCTGCTCTCCTGCTGCCATCAGTTAGACCCTGGCAGTAAAGAGGTGAGACTTGTTGCGAATATGGAGTGAGACACTCCGAGCTCAAGAAAGGCCAGGAGCTGAGCACAGAAGTGCTGTGACAGAAGAAATACAGTCCTACAGTACCTGAAATGCAGCAGGTTGAGCCAGGTAATAGGATCCATTGGCTGCATACATCCCAAAATGGCCATGCAACAGATTAGGATGAGGGTCTATCCAAGAACTTGGGTGAGGAGCGGCTAGATATGGGATTGGAGACACTGCTATAAATCTCTAGGTCCAGCCAAGAAACAAAAGTAGGAACCAATACTCGCACAACAGAGCTTAAATGAACTCCTGAGCCCTTGGGGTAAGGGAAAAGCACCCAGCTGTGAGTGGTTGTGGCCATAAAGGCCAGTGAGTGGGAAGGGAGAGGAGAAATAGGGAAGAGGTTTTCACATATGTACTAAATATGCTGTTATGATTTCTTTTCTGTAACAGGCATTACCTCAGCGAGACTGAGGTCTTGTTGGCATCCAAAGGTGCTATAACAACAGTCTCCACGGCTAGAGGACCTTTTTGTACCAACGCTGATAAGCCAGCTCCCTGAATTGTGTAAGACATATGCTAAGACAAATGAAAAAGGACCCTCACAATCTACCAAGAAAAAAATATTCTAGAGTATAACTTCAAACATGCAACTCTGCAGAATAAAGTTATGTGCTAGTATTTATTCTCATGTTCACAGAATCACGGAATGTTAGGAATCAGAAGGGACACTGAAAGCTGATCTAGTCCAATCACCCCACCACAGAAGGATCCCCTAGATCAAGTCACACAGGAACACGTCTGGGGGGTTTTAAACATCTCCAGATGAGACTACACAACCCATCCTGGGCAGTCCCTCCCAGTGCTCTATCACCCTCACTGGGAAGAAATTCTTTCTCCTATTGATGTGGAACCTCCTCTGTTCCAGCTTACACCCTTTGCACCCTGTCCTGTCATTGGATGACTCTGAGAAGAGCCTGGCTCCATCCTCCTCTAACACACACCCTTTCCATATTTAGAAACATTAATGGGATCACCCCTCAGTCTCCTCTTTTCCAAGATAGAGACCCAGCTCCCACAGTCTTTCCTCATAAGACAGATGCTCCACTCCCTTCATCATCTGTGTGTCTCTGTGCTGGACTCTCTCAAGCAGCTCTGTGTCCTTCTTGAACTGAGGGGCCCAGAACTGGACACAATGTTCCAGATGTGGCCTCACCAGGGCAGAGTAGAGGGTGAGGAGAACGTCTCTCAATCTAGTAACCACCCCTTCATCTAATCCACCCTAGGATGCCATTGGCCTCCTTGACCGCAAAGGCCCATTGCAGGCTCTTGGTCATCCTGCTGGCTGCCAGGACCTTTCTGCTCCCTTTCTCTTATGCTGCTCGCCCACAGGTTCACATGGATTATTTCAATAGCTTTTCACATTTCTGGTATAAAAAATACCTATCAATGTATATATTTTTATATATATATATATATAATAATGAATAAAAACAAATTTTAAAAATATGCATCTGCAGATCTGACTGAAAACCCAAAATACTGACTTTTTTCCTGATCTGACTGAAAACCCAAAATACTGACTTTTTTCCTGATCACTCATTTAACACTGTCTTGAAGTGAGCATCAGGAGTTCAGAACTCACTCATGTTTCTCACTGTTGAATGAGTTTGTTCACTATCACAAGGGGGGTTTTGTTAAAAAAAGGAACTACAGGGACCGCACTGACTTTTATCTGAGAAATACTAATTAATATGTATGATATAATCACATTCTATAATGATATAGGTCATATGAGGGCACCATGGAATGGGTTACTGGTTTCACTGAGCCAGCCTCAGCACATGTTGAATCCTCACCATGGCAGGATGGGATTCAGCAGGAACAAATGCACCTGCAGAAGAGCTTTCATCTGGAAGGCTGCAGTATTTCTACACCACCAAGCAAATACAAACACAGCAGAGACAAAATACAGCTGTCAGCAGCTGCTTTCCAGGGAGATGCAACACTCTTTTAGTTTGGTGCCATTTGCAAGGAAGGATAAAGCAAGCTGATTGAATTTATTTTATTTACATAAACAAATTTCAACTTGAGGTGAGAAAAGCTGGGTTTATTGCTCTTCTCAAGTGTCCACCGCTCACTTCAGCTGGCTTTGCAGCATTAATGATGGCACAACAAATGCATCTTTTGTTTTGTGGAGATAATGTTGGAGATCATAGGATCATAGGATGTTAGGGGTTGGAAAGGACCCAAGAGATCAGAGCTACTTGTGAAAGAGAGGAAGGCTGCAGCTTGCAAGGATCCATTAACTGAGGTGGAAAATGATTCCGTAGACGGAAAGCATCCAAACAAGAAGGACATTTTAGGTTTTGTGGGAGATGACAAATCTTTATTACAAGAAGGAAACATTCCAACAAGGTGTTGGGTCATCTCATAAAACTGAAGTTTGCATAACTTTTCACTGGTTTGCATTTGTTTTTGCAACATTTGAGACTGAAATGTACTAATAAGGAACAGCAATATCCTCCCAACATCCCCCCTCCCACCCCCTCTTTTTTTTTTTTTCAAACATGCCTGTGTGGCAAGAACGCTGCAAGTTTGGCCGGGGTGGTGTCACCTATATACATTCAGGAAAACATGCTTGCTGTGGGTGTAGAAAAATAAAATTTATTTGTTAAATTACACATAAATATAAGGTACAAATGTATTTTTAAAATACAGATCAAGATAATCACACTTGCATTGTGTACATATGAAAATACCGTATTTTAATATTCAACATACACAGACACATTTATGATAAATGCAACGAGCTGGCAATGCCACTTCTTCTCAGTCTCTCTTTCACTCTTTAGGTTTTGACTTCCCAGTTTTCCACAAACCTGGAAAAATAGGGGGTTTTGTAACAATTAGTTCTGCCGGACATCTTGCAGCAGCTTGTTAATCTCTGCCACCAGCTCGCTGGCATCCATGAGTTCGTGCTTGCCATCACTGAGGTGGTTGAGCACGTTGTCAAAGTCATCTTCTTCATAATTTTCCGGGATCTCCTCCATGGCTGGCAGCCACTTCGAGGAAGGCTGTGCACTCGAGTGAGTCCCCAGAGTGGGCCCGTTGTTGGCAGGGTTTTGGAAATGTGTGCTGGCAGCCCAGGCAGCCACCCCCTGTGGGTAATTCACAGTCTTGGCTGGCAAATGTCCCTTCCTGCGCTCCAGTGAGCTGGAGCGATCCATCTCGTTGCACTCTGTGTAGGCATCGAGCGAGGGAGGCAGCAGGCGCTGGAAGACGCTGCTCATTTCCGAGAGAAGAGAGGAGGTGCAGGTGTCTGCTGACTCCTCCTCGCTCTGGCAGTCCTTACCAAACGTTGAAAAGCTCTTCTTCTTCTCGCTGCCATCAGCGGGCTGTGCATCTTCCTCGAGGCCCTGCTGCTGCTGCTGCAGCTGCTGCTGAGGTGACTGGAACTCCTCCCCGGGGATGAACATGTTGCTTCTGTAATCAGAGGATGGAGATGGCAATGGTGGCATCCAGCACTGGTCAGAGTGGCCCAGGACCCGGCACTCCTCTGTGCACAGTCGCATTGCTGCGAGGAAGGAAAGAGGAGAGTGAGCATCCCCATCCCACTGCAGGCATCACCTACACTCCCAAGGACTCAAGCACTTCTCCACACACATTCAAATCTGGTGTTTGGATTCACTTTCCGTGTGCAGTAAGGTGGCAAATTCAAATGGTCTGGATTTAAATCTGCTTTCGATTTCCAAATGGATGCAAAAAACCGAGACCAACAAGGGCAAGGCACTGTGTAAGGCAGTGAAGTGCTCTCTGAACGAGAGTTGAAGATAAACATATAAATCCCAGGTGACAAGCAAGCACTTAGAGCCATCCATTCTTTTTGTAGAGCGCTGTTTCATTAAAAAAACAAATCAAATAAAATTGTGTTTCTACCTTTCAGCATTTACTTAAGCTCTAATGCAGCCTTCCCCATGCAATTAGAGAAGTGTATCAGAGTCATAAAGTGTGAATAAAGGCACTGGGGAAATACAGCAGAAGGAACAACAGTGTGCAGAGGGCTGTCCTTTTCCATTAACATACCTCCTACAACGAAGTCTATGTTGAATGTGAGGTGGTTCACCTGCCATATGACCTCTTTAACAGAATTAAATGCTTTTTAATTCAGTATCAGGATACTGAGGGCTTAACTCACACCCCATACAACTCCCGTGAGTATGCTGCAGTTACTTCAGGGTGCTCCTGCAGCGCTGAGGCTCAAGTTCCTGGACCATGCTGGCTCAAGCACCAGCACAAAGTGGGCTCTAACCCACAAGGTAGGGCATTCAGGCTAGTCAGGAGGATGGAAGAGTGGAAGACAACAGAGCTGCCCTTTCAGCTGCTTGGCTTTAGTCATGTCTTTCAGGGAGAAGCAATATGATGAGGAAAGTGACTGCATCCCTGCGAGGTATGCTGGTCTAAACTGACCCATGGAGGGTTACTGCAAGAGTCCTCTGCAAACACCTGAAGATGTCTGGGAATGATCTCGGGAAGCAGAGACAGGCAAAGCCCTAAAAAAAAGCCCAAAGTGTCAGGATAAAGTGAAATCTTCCTCTCCAATGGGAACCAATTCTGTATGACACAAAGACTTGGCTCAGGCTAGATGCAGCCTGGGTGCCTGCTAGATCTGCTGGAAAAGACATGGGTGCTGCAGGGGCCACAAACTTGAATTTGAGTCCTGGACATCTGGAAACCCCAGACTATTTGCATTGAAGCCCTGTAAGTTTCCCTCTCTTTCTCATCACACTTCCCCTCTGTCTCTGAATCCACTCCCTTTATCAAAAAATCTGTTGCAATGGTGTAAGCAGAACTGAACAAAGCATTTCAGCTTAGAAGCACTGAATCATAGACTGTTTCAGGTGGGAAGGGACCTCCAAAGGTCACCTAGTCCAACTCCCCTACAACAAGCAGGCACATCTCTAGCTAGAACAGATTGCCCAGAGCCCCATCCAACCTGATCTTCAGTATAGCCCCATCTCCCCGGGCAGCCTGTTCCAGGGATCCCCCACCCTCAGATTAAAGAACCTTTGTCTCACGTCCAGCCTCAGTCTGCCCTTTTCCAGCTTAACACAAGGAGAAAAGCTGTCTAAGGGAACCATGAGCCTGGGACCAGCTGGTAATTCATCCCAAGAGAATTGCTCTTCTCATAAAGAAGGCTCATGTAGATCCATGAGACTTGCAATGGTCTAACATTAGGAGTGAGAGCTGTCTGACAGTGAGTTTTGTTGCTGATGCTGTCACGATGAGTTTTGGTATAAAACAGTAAATTCTGACAGTCCTAAATATAAGACCAAAAGATATTCTGAGGAGATCAAATGGTGTCCCAATCTGTCTTTAAATCAGCAATAGATAAAAAGAATTCACAACAGATGCACAACAGCATTTTTTATAGTGGGGTTTTTTTTTGGTGAGGGTCAGAACTCAAAAGATTGGTGAAGATTTCAAAAGAGTGAAAGAAATCTTTCAAGGCTGGTTATTTCAAGGCCTTTTCTGAACATTTAAGTTTAGAAGTTTCTAGGGACTGGCTCTGTTTCTGTCCAGTTCCATCTTAAAGGGTCTGGCTGAAAGGACTTTCTCAAAGCACACTGCCTGTGTCCTGACTGACAATGCAGAAACCTTTCAAAATGGAGAGCAGGAAACCTCCGGGAAGTTTTGTTTTCCTTTTGACTTGTTTGTACTGCAGACCAGTTCAGGTCTCATCTGGTTCAGAGTACTTCTCTGATGGATTATGCAGTGTAAGGGGACATCTGGGTGAGATTAAATGCTCACTCCAGTTCCATCTGCACTCAGCAGGAGTTTCCCTTAATTTTGAAGATGATTAGCTGGGCACTTTTGGAAATCCTAACCTTTGGCTTCCTGTTTAGAGACTCAATTGCAAGAGCTGAAAATGTGTCCTGGGCACTTCAGCCAGCCAAGAGGGTAATTGCTCCTGCCTGCTGCAGCCCTCAGCTGTCTGCTGCAAAGGGGACAACTCTTCCTTGGCAGCAGCTGGGCTGGATGCCAGTGAAAACACCATTGCACTTGAAATTCCCTGGGCAACTGAGAGCTCCAGAAGATCCTTTCCTGCCAGCCCCAGGAGAGAATGAGACATGTCTCATGCTAGCTGGCACAGGAATTGTTAGTAGGAACTGGGGGAGAGGAGGGTAAAAATATGTAGGACTCTGAATTTTGGGTAAGGGTTGTGAAAAAATTTTGCACATCTCCAGAGACAGAGACTTCACAACCTCTCTGGGCAGCCCGTTCCAGAGCCGTTACTCTCTCTGTGAAAGAGTTAGTCCTTATTTCCAAATGAAACTCCTTGTGCTCCAGCTTGTGCCCAGTGCTCCTTGTCCTGTCTTTGGGCACAACTGGAAACAGGCTGGCACCATCCGCCCTACAGCCACCCTGCAGGTGTGGGACAGGTCTCCTCTGAGTCTTTTATTCTCCAGGATAAACGGTCCCAGCTCTCCAAACCTTTCCTCACAAGAGGAAAGGCTCCCAGTCATCTTTGTTGCCCTCCACTGGACTCTCTCCAGTAGTTCCCTGTCTCTCTTGAACTGGGAAACCCAGAACTGGACACAGTGCTCCAGGTGTGGCCTCACCAGGGCACAGTAGAGGGGGGAGGATGTCCTGTATAGACCTACTGGCCACACACTTCTTAAAGGAGTCTAGAATATCTGAGCAGGTGCTAGCTAGTCTGGAGCAAGTTGCACAAAGGAAATCCTACAGTTACAAAGTACGAAAGCAAATGAAACCTCTGGGGTTTATTCCTGCTAGAGGATATTCTCAGGGTAAAATGCACCAAAGCCAGGCACACCCCCCTCACCAGTGTTTTCCATGGCACAAGATGCTCCTCCAACCTTGGGCAATACGTGGGGGTTACTTTAGGAGGGAGTAAGTGCTGCACCGCCCCCCACGTATAATATAACTCCACTGAAGCTACCCTCTTGGTTCAGTGAACCATTCTGAAATGATCTGGCCTGGTTCTTTATACAGAGCAAATTAAATATGAACTGAAGTTGCTCACAACATTCCCATGCCTGTACTGAACACCATTTCCCACAGTCCTTGCAATCTGGGTTGTAACTGGGTGTAAACTGGGAAGCAGCACCTCTCAATTAATACATATGAACATCAAGGACTCACAGAATCACAGTTACTGAGGCTAGAGAAGACCTCTGAGCTCATCCAGCCCAGCCTAGGAACTAACACCACCATATTGACCAGACAGGACACAAAGGGCCACAGCCAGGCTGTCCTTAAATACCTCCAGGGATGGAGACTCCACCACTGCCCAGGGCAGTCCCTGGTCTGATAACACTTCCCACAACAAAGAGCTTCCTAACATCCAACCTAACCGTCCTTTTCAGGGAGTTGTAGTGAGTGAGACAGTTTGTGTCCATCCCCACCCCCGCAGCCCCCCACTTCCAGGTTAAACACCCCCAGCTCCTCAGCCTCTCCTCAGCAGACTTTCCCTCCAGTCCCTTCCCCATCCTTGTTGCTCCTATGGACCCGCTCCAGCCCCTCAATCTCTTTCTTGAAGTGAGTGGCCCAGAACTGCCCCCAGTACTCGAGGGGGGCCTCACCAGGGCTCGTTACAGGGGGAGAATTATGTCCCTAGTCCTGCTGGCCACCCTATTGCTGATACAAGCCAGGAGGCTTGTGCATACTTGTGTGCCTCACTTTCACTCCTTTTTCTAGCTTTTTTCTCTCCTGCCCTCTGTTCCTGAGTTGTACCTTCTAAGCTCGTTCTGCTGGGAATTAGTGTTGCAAGATTTAAAACCCAGAACAAGTTTAGATTCTCCTGTTCCCACTTCATTTTCAGTGGGAGGAAATAAATACAGGTTTCTCTCCTTCTAGACCACTTCCACAACCACATGGATCAAACAACTGCAGAAAATGTATCTCCCAAATTACAATTCAGTGTATTTTTAACAAACCACAACTGCCTGGTTTTGCAAAAACATCCACCCAGCCATTAAAAGTCTGGGGACAGGGGGTAGATCATGATTTTGGGGAGATTTTGGAGCCAGCTCTTGATGATGTGAATAACAGCAAAGAGCAGGCATTGCCCTGGGCAGATTTTCAGTTGTATCTGAGGTTCCATTTTGCTCAGTGTGTAAAGGCTTCAGCTCAGTGTTTATCATGAAGCAGAGTGAAAAACAGAAAGGAAACAACAGACTTGCAAGCTAAAGACTTTTTGCTTTCTCAGTAGCAGCTTTATCAAAGTGACAGCCAGGCAGCACTGTAAATAAACTGTTCAGCTTCCTTCGTGCTCTTACCTGCAGGAATCCTCCCATCGGTAAGGAAAAGGTCACTGAATCCTTCCCCAAGAAGTCTGTCAATTGGGGACTCTCTCCCCAAGTCATAATCACTGTCTCCGGCTTCGCTATCACCCCGGCCGCTGTCTTTCAAGCTGAACTTGTCCATGTCTTGTAGGGCATATCTGTGAAGGGAATTGTGGAGATGGTGAAACGAAATTCTCTCAAATGCAGTGTATTCCACACTTCCATGAACAACACACGTGTCTTTTCTGACCCCTGTACATGCACAGGTACCAGAACAATCTGGCTCCTCACCTGTAGCTCCTGGAATACTTGTTTCCTCGAAAACTTGGCCTTGGTTGATACTGACCCTGGTGAAGCATTGAGAGCAGCTGTGAAACCTGCTGAAGAAAAGGTGAGAAGACTGACTCCTTGAAATGAAAGCACAAATCCCTAGTTGTACAACCACTGATTTGCTTGCCAGGTTTGTGTGTGGGGTGTTTGTCAAACATTTTTCCTTTAAAGTTTAATTAAGCAGACTCTTGCCCACAGGTGATGCAGCACCACGTACTGCTGCGCGGTGCGGCGTCTGCCACGGGAAACGTCTGGAGACTTCGTACAATGAGGAAACTCACTGCTTGTTAGCCTTTGAACTCAGCATAATTAATTCTTTAACAAGTAAAACGAGTAATTAAACAGAGGTGGGGATGGTTTGTTGGTTGTTTTGTAACAGATTAGAATCCACCCTTTGCCATTCCAGGATTCTAACCTGAAATGAAATGTCATCGCTTTCTGTGTGAGGAGTTCCCAGGCCACAGCTCCCGTTTAAGCCATTACACAGCACTTGCAGGAGCTGAGAGGGATGGTCTATAACTCTGAGATATTTTCATCCTGTGTCACAAAAGCTGTAATTAAACAGAGTCAGTGTTTAACCCTCTACTTCTCCATCCCCAGTAATAATTTCCTGCATTGTTTCTCTGTGTAAATCCTCTGCCGCCCTTTCTTAAACAGAGCTATTCAGAGGGAAAGGGAAGGCAAGGAAGGAAGGGAGAATGAGCAGTGCCTGTGTTACTCTCCATTGTTTTGATCCAACAGGGAAGAACCAAGAATTCATACTAGTAATAATAGATTTAATCCTGTTCCCCACAGTGATGGATTCATTAGGTACTGGAGCAGAACTGCAAAGCTGTGGTATCTAAAGATAAATCCATCGCACGTTCCCATAAGGCACAGACCTAACTGCCATGCCCAACACCTCCACGCTCCCAAGTGAACATGTGAGTGAATGGATGTGCAAAATGAAGAATGGACCTTACCTCAACAGCCGGAGTCGCGTGGGTGAGCTCCAGTGAGAAATTTTCAGGCACGTGGTTAGAGGAGATGGTCACCAAGCTGTTCAGCGATTGGTGGCTGTGGTGGCTCTGACGGCTGCTCATTTGTCCCCTTTCCAGGATTGGAGATGATGATGGAGAAGCTCTATGGTGAGATCTGATGGGTAAAGTGCCATTAACTGTTGGCACTAATGTAATGTCCCCTTTGTGGATCTGTCTTGAGGGTCGTTTTGGATGGTGCTGGTAGGTTGATTCTGCCACACGACAGTTATAGGACCTGGTGTCCTTTTTTTCTCTATTACATCTTGTAGCAAAAATAACCATAATGACCAACAAAACAGCACATATTGACCCTAGGGATATAATTGTTATCATGGACACGTCCAGGGAGGGCTGGCTGATCAAAGTTGCCTCTGTGCTTGAAAAGGAATAAACATACTCAAACACGGTGCATCTCAGAAGAGCTTTAGTACTAAGCTGGGGACTGCCCTTATCCTGGACTATCACAAAAAATTCCCATTGTTTTGCTGGAACTGATTCCACACTCACATTAATAGAGATGTCACAAGTTTTGGGATCCATCACAAAGATACTGTTTTCCTTGTCAGCCACTATGGAGCAGCTGAGTTCAGAGTTCATACCAGAGTCTCTATCCGTAGCCCTTATCCTAGTGACGAGAAAGCCAATGCCAGCATCCTTAGGGATTGAGATGTCAGCTGTGTTGTTGCGTAGTGCTGGCCCCACAATGACAGGAGCATTGTCGTTTTCATCGATGATGGTCAGCACGACCGTGGTATTGCTGACAAGCTGCTGACTCCCTCCATCCCTAGCTTGAACCATAAAGGCAACCTGATTTACTTCTTCATGATCAAAAGTTCGCAGGGCATAGATCGCCCCATTGGAGGGGTCAATGGTCACATAGGTGGTTATAGAACTTCCCAGAACATAGCTCTCCAGAATTGTGTAGGTCACCTGCCCGTTGTCGCCCAGATCTGGGTCTGTGGCGGTGACTGATGTGATGTATGCTCCCGGAGAATTATTTTCCAGGATAACAACTTCGTATCTGTTTGTCTGGAAGCGGGGTGGGTTGTCATTTTCATCACTGATTTGGACAGTAAAGTGTTTCACCGTGGAGAGACTTGGCGTTCCCTTGTCCTCTGCTATTACAGTCAAACTGTATTCAGATCTCTTTTCCCTATCTAGAGTGGCATTAGTCAAGATTAAATAGTTATTTTCGTAAGTCTTTTGAAGTTTAAAGTGGCCATGTCCATGGAGCTTGCAAACTATTTCTCCATTCACGCCAGAGTCCTTGTCTTGCACTCTGACCAGGGCAACAAAAGTGTCCAGGGGTGACCCTTCAGAAATGTAAGCTGTCTCTTCCTTCTCTGGGGACATCAAGTTTAAGTTAATTTCAGGTCTGTTGTCATTCACATCCACAATTTTAATTATAATTTTGCAGTGAGCTGGAATAGAATTTGGCCCCAGGTCTTGAGCCTGAGCATCAATTTCGTAGGATTTGGTTACTTCATAGTCCACTTGCTTCAGGAGAGTCAGATGTCCTGTTTCTGAATCAATCCTAAAAGTCTCCATAATTTTGGCAGACACATGGCTGCTGAAGGAATACACGACTTTTCCGTTGGCGCCCTCGTCTGGGTCGGTGGCATTGAGGTCCATGAGCAAAGTCCCAATCGGTGAATTCTCCAACAGCTGGATTATGTACGACTGTTGCTCAAAAACAGGGCTGTTGTCATTGGAATCAGAAATGCTTATTTTCAGGAGGGACGATCCCGATCTCTGGGGCACCCCTTTATCCGAAGCAGTGAGTTGAAGTTCATAACTTGACTTCAACTCCCGGTCCAGCTCTCTAACCACAATCAGCTCTGCGTACTTGGCCCCGTCAGTCCTGGTTCTCACTTCAATACTAAAAAAGTCATTTGCAGAAAGGGAGTAAGTGTGAAGGGAGTTGTCCCCTACGTCTGGATCAAAAGCACTGTCCAAAGGGATCCGGGTTCCTACAGCTGCACTCTCTGATATTTCAATAGGGATAAGTGCTCTGGAAAACTGGGGAGAGTTGTCATTGATGTCCAGCACTTCAACCTCAACATGGAACAGCTGCAGATGTTCAGTGGGCAGAGTGATCACATCAAACTCTATGGAGCAGTTCAAGTTTTTCTGACAGAGTTGTTCCCGGTCAATTTTAGCTCCAATGCTGATTTCTCCATTATCCTCTCGGACTACAAGCAGAGGAGAATTGCCCCTCTGCATGGCTCGAAAGCGAACCGATGAAGGGTTAGGCATTTTTAACAAAACATCAGCTACATCTTCCGATAGTCTTGCAATGACTGATCCAACTCTCTGCTCCTCATAAATCCTGTATTTCAAATTCTTGCCCAGCACAGTCTTATTAAAAGATAGAATCATCAGTGCAAACACCAACACAAGGTGCATTTTACTGCCCATTCGGTGCATTTGGAAGTTTTCGCGACTCATTTCTCCGAGCAAGTTAACCAGCAATTCTTCCCACTTCCTCCGGCACCTTAAGCCCAGCGCACATCTGGTCCTTTCAAACTTGAAAACGCCTTTTTTTTTTTCCCCCCTAGCCAGCCAAGCGTTAATATCTCAAGAGATCCGAAAACTTTTCTGTTATAGATATATATACACACCGTGCTGGGACATCCAGGTACAAGCTGTAGGCAATCCACGCCGGCTCATCGGACTCCTCTCTCCGGTGCCGGGGTAGCTCGTTCCCCTCCGGCCGGGAGCATCCAGGCACCGCCGGAATCCGTAGCGGCTCCTCCCGCCGAGCTCCTCCCCGTCGGACTAAAACCCCCGCGGCCGCCGGCTCCAGCCTANTTTTGCCCGGCCTGTGCCAAGCCCCGTCCAGCCCATTGCTCCGCCCGCCGCCCCGTCGGGGACAGCGGGAGGGGCGGGCGGTGGTGGGGGCGGCTCCTCCGCCAGCCCCGGTGGGAAGGGCGGGGGAATGGATGGGGTAGGGGGATGGGGGACATACACCAATGACTAAAGGGCAAGTTTACATCAACTTCTGCTCCCGCCTCCCCGCCTGGCGCCCCCCCCCCCGCGCTGTCAGGGC
>VXBP01007797.1:357040-375929 GCA_013400115.1 Rhinopomastus cyanomelas
TTCATAAATCCGTGCTGACTACTCCTGATAACCTTCTTCTCTTCCAAGTGCCTTGAGATGCCCTCTAGCAGGAGCCGCTCCATCATTTTTCCAGGGATGGAGGTGAGGCTGACTGGTCTATAGTTTCCCGGAACTACTTTCTTGCCCTTCTTGAAGACTGGAGTGACATTGGCTCTCCTCCAGTCCTCAGGCACCTCTCCTGTCTGCCATGATTTGGCAAAGATAATAGATAGCGGGAGGGCAATAATATCAGCCAGCTCTCTCAGCACCCTTGGGTGCATCTCATCAGGGCCCATGGACTTGTTAATGTTCAATTTGCATAGCTCATCCCTAACCCAGTCCACGCTGACCAGTGGGGAGCACTCCCTCCTCCAGGCTTCCTCTCCTTCATCCAAGTTCTGTTTAGCCTGGAGAATAGGAGCTTGAGGGGAGACCTTCCTACTCTCTGCAACTAAAGGGAGGTTCTAGAAAGGTGGGGGTTGGTCTGTTTTCCCTAGTGGCCAGTGATAGAACAAGGGAAATGGCCTTAAGCTGCACCAGGGGAAGTTCATGTTGGATGTGAGAAGGAGTTTCTTCTCTGAAAGGGTTGTCAGGCATTGGAACAGCCTGCCCAGGGAGGAGGTTGAACCACCGTCCCTGCAGATGCTGAAGGGAAGTGTAGCTGCTTCGTTGGGGGACAGGGTTTAGTGGTGCTGATCGCTCTAGGGAAAGGTTGGACTTGATGATCATGAAAGTCTCTTCTAACTGAAACTGTTCTATGCACGGGTAGCACTGCCCCCATAGATTCAGTCTCTTTCTGACCCAATAGAATAGTTATCTCTCAAAGCTTTACCAAGTGCAAAGGAGAAAAATGCTTGAGAGTTTGTTAAATTTCTATTTTTAAAATATGCCTGTAATGTATCACTGGAGGCTTTTGAATTATCTTGAGGACTACTTAATTAGGCGCAGTATATAATGGAAATTCAATAGTTCACTCACTCAAATGCATTTGCTGTTTTGTGCAGTTATGTCCCTGTAAAGCAGGGAGTATCTCTGTTTGATAGCTGCTTACGCAGCATCGTCTGTAAAAGCCATATATGCATACGAGCTAAATGAGGGTTTGAGTATTACTTGGCATAAAAGGCCCTTGACACAACTGTGGCACATTTCTTTCCCATCACACCTAAGCCAACAAGGAGAACACTGTGTGGCCCTGTTCCACTTTGTCCCAAAGCCACCTAAACCCTACTATGCATCCTGTTGAGTCATTCCTGTCCATTTCCTAACACATACATTTTTCCTTCTGTCCATTACCACAAATAGATATGATAAAGAGACAGATGCTCCAGAGGACAGTGGCTATAACCTCCAGTTCCTGCAAAGAAGAACTCAAGAAACAGTATCACAGTATCACAGTATTATCAATGTTGGAAGAGACCTCATAGATCATCAAGTCCAACCTGTCACCACAGAGCTCAAGGCTAGACCATGGCACCAAGTGCCACGTCCAATCCTGCCTTGAACAGCTCCAGAGTTGGCGACTCCACCACCTCCCCGGGCAGGCCATTCCAGTGGCCAATGACTCTCTCAGTGAAGAACTTTCTCCTCACCTCAAGCCTAAATTTCCCCTGGCATAGCTTGAGGCTGTGTCCTCTTGTTCTGGTGCTGGCTGCCTGAGAGAAGAGAGCAACCTCCTCCTGGCCACAACCACCCCTCAGGTAGTTGTAGACAGCAATAAGGTCTCCCCTGAGCCTCCTCTTCTCAAGGCTAAACAATCCCAGCTCCCTCAGCCTCTCCTCATAGGGCTTGTGCTCAAGGCCTCTCACCAGCCTCGTTGCCCTTCTCTGGACACGCTCAAGCACCTCAATGTCCTTCCTAAATTGAGGGGCCCAGAACTGGACACAGTACTCAAGGTGCGGCCTAACCAGTGCAGAGTACAGGGGCAGAATGACCTCCCTGCTCCTGCTGGCCACACCATGCCTGATGCAGGCCAGGATGCCATTGGCCTTCTTGGCCACCTGGGCACACTGCTGGCTCATGTTCAGGCGGGTATCAATCAGCACCCCCAGGTCCCTTTCTGTTTGGCTGCTCTCCAGCCACTCCGACCCTAGCCTGTAGCTCTGCATAGGATTGTTGTGGCCAAAGTGCAGCACCCAGCACTTGGACTTATTGAATGCCATCCCGTTGGACTCTGCCCAACTGTCCAGGCGGTCAAGGTCCCGCTGCAGAGCCCTTCTGCCCTCCAACTCAGCCACGTCTGCCCCCAGCTTTGTTACCTTCTGCCTCCTAATGTTGCAGCCACCATGGATCTGGAGTCGTCACCAGTGCAGAGATGCCAGACCTCTTTGGTTCCCCACAGGTAAAGCACTAGCCACGCGTGAGCTCTTTGCCCGAGCTGTGCTCACAGGTCTGCAGTCTCACACAGCTGTACTTGCAGTGGGATTCCCACACCTGGTTTTATTGCGGGTGTTAACAAATGAATGCACTGCATGCCTGAGAACATTAGTAAATTTGAAAGGCTTTCTGTACCTTACAGATAAAGATGCTTTGACGAGCATCTTGCTCTCCTACCCTGCGACATCCTAATGACAGTGTGATTACATTTGCAAGGCCACTCTTACTTTGCACTAAGCAGAAGGGGCAGCTACACTGGGGATTCTTCTTCTCTGCAGTGGGGTTTTTCTGAAGGAAGGTTGTGAAGTTTGATGCAGATGTGCATTTAGCCGGGGCTGCAGTATGTCAAATTACCAGCTCCACTCAAGCTCTTCTCAAAACTATAACTTTCTGCACTGCCCCTGGCAGCTTAAAAAAGAAGCATAATTGCTGTTTAAAGTGTCTTCAGAGCAGACAAAGCCTGTGTTCAATCTTCCTCTGACAGCCTAAGCCAAATGATCCAGATCCACTCATGTGCTGCCAGCAGCTGTTTGTGACCAATGTGCTGTTAAGGGCATCAGACACTCTAATGAAGGGAAAGGGTCCATCATCAGCAGAGCAAGAGCCGTGGTGGAGGTAGGGACAACCTCAGACTTTAAAGACATTTTTGTCACCTTCTGACCCTGGGGCTGATGGGAAGCAATCCAGTCCGCAGAAGGATTTTGAACAGCTTCAGACTGAGTTTAAATTGTCTTGAAGAGCGGGAGGCTCACAGGAATGCAAGCTACAGCCAAAGTGTTGTGGCTAGAAAGGACACTTGATCAGACTTCTCCAGAAATTGATGGTCTTGGGCAAATCCTGTTCAACCACTCTCATGCTAAAGAACTTTTTCCTAACGTCCAGATGAAATCTACCCTTCTCTAATTCAAAACAATTGCTCCACAGCCTATCACTGCCAGCCTTTCTGTGCCAGCAAGTCTGTACCAGTATTCATACAGAATTACACTGGTGGTACGAGTAAGGATGACACTGTTCCGCAGCTTCCAAACATGCACCAGTGTTTGTGTTTTACTAATAAAACCACTGCTTTGGAAATGGATGTATTTACTGTGAGGGTGGCAGAGCCCTGGAACAGGCTGCCCTGGAGAGGCTGTGGAGCCTCCTTCTCTGGAGACATCCAAAACCAGCCTGGACACAGCTCTGTGTGCCCTGCTGTAGGGGATCTTGCTGTGGGAGTCCCTTCCAACCTCTAACTTTCAGTGCAAAAATGATGTTTCCTGAAATGGTCCAAATCCCTTTCTACTGCAGCCTGTGCTACAAAGGACTGTCACTAAGGGACCCTAAGAGGAAGTGTCCTTCCTCTCTTCAAAACCTCAGGCACAATCCACCACCCAGCCCGCTCTGTGAAGGACTAAACATGTTGTTTATTTTATTTTGCAGTAAATATTTATAAAACGCCTCACTGCATTTTTTGGTGGTGAATCTGCTTTTTTTTTTTTTTTAGTCTTGATTTTCCTGGGAAGAAAAGAGAGAAAAGAATGAAAATGCTTCCTGCTCCAATGTCATGGGAAAACATGTGGAAATGCAAACCTGCTGTAGGAAGCAGGCGCAGTGGGAGCTGTAATGGGAAGAAAGCAGGCATGGTTTACCAGCAGAGTATAGGCCATATACTGAGCATCCGGCTTCCCAAGTAAGTGGTTAACAGCGCTCTGTACAGATGCTTCTCTTTAAAGAATCAAATGTTCCTGTCTTTTTGTTGTTTTTTGTTTTGTGGGGTTTTTTTGGTAGCCGCACTGTGGTAAAACTGGTGCCACAAAGTCATTGCAAGAGACAGCAAACAACTCTGTTGCCATAATAGGCTTTTTTCCCCCCTCCTTTTTGAGACAATGGCTCTAGCAGGTGGCATGTGGCTGAGACTGGGTCTATCACCATCTCCAGGGTGCCAAGACATCCCTCAAAGGTTCTTCGTGAGGAATTTGTGGGTGGGATTTGGATTGTAAAGGCACGTGAGCATCTGCTGCCTGCTCGTTCTCATTACCATTGACGCAATTAGCTCCTGCAGCTCTGGGCCGGGCAGCCAGAGCAGGGGACTCAATTTTCTTGCTGCTCTGACAATGCTCATTAGCATTCATCTGAACCTGTGGGTTCCTCTGCCATCGAGCCCAGACCAACGGGTTGTGAAAACAGATCGCACTCACTGAAGGAAGAGTAAACTTGGCAGTCGCCACTAACAGCCCCGAATCCATCACCTTGTACGTTGATTTTCCACATTTCCGGGAGTTAGCTCTTTTCCTTCTCTTTAAGTCGCTGTATTCCTGAAAAACATGTTCCCAGTTTCCATACTGTCGTGTGCTCTCTGTAAGTGACACACAACAGTTTTCTATAATTCAGCAGATATTACACAACGTTGCTGTTGTCCTTCCATAGCTCCAACCCCTTGCAAAGCCCTGACAGACTTCCCCTATGTTTTCCCTTGGCACTGTGTGCAGAAATTGTCTGTTTTCCACCCATGAGTTAATTTGGAAATCAGACTAAAAAGTGAGATTTTTCCCTCCTTATTGTGCCACAGAAAGCAGAAGTTTGTTGACATCTCCCTTTGGCAGCCACAGCTTAAACAGTATGTTAAAACATGTCTGCAGATAAAGACTTCACACGCCTCTGTGTGTCCTCACCTTTTACAAAACCATTTTACATTTCTTTACAAAAGATGCTGCATAATTTCTCCTTGCTGGCCTTAAGTCCTTTTATTACCACAAAGAACCCGTAGCCCATAAACAGAAAATTAGAGAAATCACACATTCTTCAGATAAATCACTCGGCTAAAAGCAGAGAGAAGGGGAGGAGGAAGAGGTAGAGAATTTAAACTGATCAGTCTCCTGAATATACATCAAGGATCTCTGTTTCTGAACAAAGAAAACAGAAGAGCTCCAAGGCCTGAATCTGTGATAATCTTGCACAGACAGCAATCTGTGACCTTGCTGAAGAATATGGGATGAAAGCAAAAACAGGCTTCCTTCAACATGTCTTGCCTGAGCCAGCTTTCACTAGGTCTTTGTGACTTAGGAGGATGGAAGATATCACACAGAGCTGGAGATGAGGCAAGGGCATGACATTTGCTTTCAGATGTTTTTACATATCAAGGCAGTGTTATTGTTTCCATAAATCACTACTATAGTTTTATTTTCCTCTACCCCCTCCCTGACTCGCTAGACAAAACACAAGCTGGCCATCTTCATCTCCCAGGCCTACAAAAGAAATGACTGGTGGCAGTTTAGTGAGTGATGACTGTCCCAGTTTTAATCCCAGGTTCCAGACAGCACAGAAGGGACACGGTCCACCGCCATCTCCTGCCCAATATCCAGAGCTCAGTTTGTTTGCAAAACTGCTCCAATTCCCAATTCCCTTGGCTTTGTCATGGAAATGTGCCCAAGGAAGGAAGAGTCCACTATGTCAAATTACAGATGATATTATCAGGGTTTAAGTGATTGTTTGCTGACTGTTGTCATGCACATGTGGTTTGGTGGAAGCTGATGTATTCAGTTTGGCAAATTTCCACAGGCACGGACCAGCCCCGGGTGAACTCCTGACTCAGCTGCTGTTGGGGGTTCACGTCATGCAATTAATGGGTGAAAGACTCACACAGGCACCCTTCAAAGTTAATTTACACCAACCCATTTTATAGGTAGTGCATTGTGTCCTGACTGTATGGAATGTATTGTGGCCATATTAGCATTCATGCAACTCGTTGGAAACCCCATCGTCACAGGGAAAGGGCTCTGCTGCTTCTGTGCGACACTTTTGCAGCCGACAAAAAGATAGGAACTACATCAGAAACAGAGCAAAAATGTGGCCTAAGCTTTTTCTGGAGCCATCTGAATAAAGTTTTCAGCCATCAGAAGGATTTTTGTTCCAGACGTTGATTAAAATAGATGCGCAAGGCAATTCCAAAATAACGTTAACTTGCTGGAATGCACGCTCTCACCAGGCTACAAAAACATGGGTACACCCACATGGTTTCCAACTCTGTGGTCCAAAACATCTCTGTCAGATCCTGAAACACTTCAGTCTGATGCAACAAGGCAGCTGTCTGTTCTTTTTTGTACTAAATTCACTAAAACAGCAAATAGGGATCCTGCAGTGACTAGAACTGAACACAAACCCACACGCTTACTTTCCAAATAGAGCTGTGTGCATCTGCCAGTGAAATAATGTGTGGGGATCATACATAGACACAAACAGCCATGTATTTCTATGGATTTATATATATGTGTATAGATATATAAAACCTGTATATATAACATTCCTATATATATATATATATAATATGTATATACATAGATGTTATATGTATCATTTTTAGAGAAACAAGAATTCCAGTAAAAAAGAACTCTGCAAAACATCTCATTAAGCTGCCTCTCCGGTGTTCAGCTACTTATCATTGTTGTTCATGGGTGGTTTTTGTGTCCTTGCACAGATTTCTGTCACAAAATGAAGCTGTTGAGTCCGTGCAGAAGAGCTCGAGCGCGCACAGTGTGGCATGTGGGTAATTGCCATTAAAGTTAACTATGTAGATAAAAGGACAATTTGACAGAAAGAAATGGCAGAGTCTAAGTGGATTTGTTATATTGCTGTCGGGATTAAGCGTTGCACAAGCGAAGCTCAGTGGCAAGGTTTGGTGTTATTGCTGGGAACTCTCCCCCTAGCCCTCCTGTATTGTTTAAAGACTCTTTTTTGATGTCGTTTATATAACAAAGCCCAGAATTTTTATTTTTATAGAATCACAGAATGGAATGGCTCATGTTGGAGGGGACCTCCAAAGGTCATCTAGAACAACCTCTCTTCAGTGAGTGATCATGTTGCCCAGAGCCTTGTCCAGCCTTACCTTGAAGAACTCCAGGGATGGGAACTCAACCACCTCCCTGGGAAAACCCAGTGTTCAACCTCCCTCCTGGTAAAGAACTTCCTCCTAACAGCCCATTTCCCATTCTCTAATGTGAAACTATTGTTCTTTGTCCTATCCCAGCTTCTTCAGCCTGTCCTCATTGTAGAGGGGCTAGAGACCTCTGGTCATCTTCTCTGCCTCCTCTGGACTGGATCCATTGGGTCCCTGTCCTTCCTGTACTGAGGGCTCCAGAGCTGGATGCAGGACTCCAGGTGAGGTCTCACCAGGGCAGAGCTGAAGGGCAGAATCCCTTCTCTCAGTCTGCTGGCCAGGCTTCTTCTGATGCAGCCCAGGATGCAATCTGCCATCTGGTTTGCAATTGCACACTGGCTGCTCCTGGCCAGCTTCTGGTCCACCAGCAACCCAAGTCCTTTTCCTCAGAGCTGCCTCTGTCGCCTCCTCCCCAGCCTGTACTGTGAGGATTGTAACCAATTTTGATTTTTTTAGTATTTGGGTAAAGAAATGGCTCAATAGGTAACAATAAAAATCCCTCTCAATTCATTCACTTGAATTCTAGAAGCTATAAACCCAGTGATAAACATGTAAAGCACGTATTAAAAAAACCTCACTGTTTTGACAAGTTTGATGTTGTTTGTTTTTGGCTTTATGATCTAATTTGGACAAAACCACCACATTGGTTTTAAACCAGTTAAATAATACATAACCTGTCATATGCACTGTGGAAGATAACAGCCCGGCTGTGATTTGAAACCACATCAGGGTGCTTTCATTTTCTAATTCTTAAATTAGTATTTTCATTAGAGATCACATCAGCTCTTTTAGAGATGTCAAAGGAGCTTTTCCTAAGCTGTCTTTAACATCAGGCTTTGTTTAAAGGTAGTGAGGATAAACCCCAGTCTCTTTGTTGATCTAAGCAAGAGAACCATGAAGCCTGTTGACTTAGATATCTAACTGGCATAAGTGTGGTTGAACTTTGGCCAAAGTGCACACCACTGAGTCCAGGTCAAGTTTAAAGGAAACTCCTAGATCATACAGATGTTTCATATCTGTAGCAAAGAATAGCTCAAGAGTTTAGTTTTTGGAGTTACAGTTCATATATCCTCTTAACTTGAGGTTGGTCTTGATGACCTTGAAGGTCTTTTCCGATCTGAGCAATGCTGTGAATTAACTAAGTCCTCTTCTCATTCTCTTTCTGAAAAGGCACTCAACTATGAAAAGCAGCTGATCCATTAGTAATTCAACCTAGTTACAATCTATAACTAGTACTTTGAGTAGACATTACTCTTATAACTATTTCTGAGAGTTCATTTCAGTTCGTTACTGTCTGGTGGCCCATGATATTTAGATTTGCTTGTGCCAGCAGGGAGTCCACTGGGATCTCTCTGGCTTTCGTGGTGTAAATTGCTGCCTCCTACTTACCCCTCAGTTAACTTGAGTAAGATGAAAAGTGGAGGCTCCAGAGGCAATTACTGTGTTTCTGGTTTACCTGGACTGTGTGTATTAACCAGCACCTGCGAGGTCCACCTCACAGAACACCTGCTGCTGAGCCACACTGCTGTCACCAGGGAGTGCCTGCACAGCACAAGTCCTTCAAGAAGGAGGTAGGTAGGTAGGTAGGTAGGTAGATAGATAGATAGATAGATAGATAGATAGATAGATAGATAGATAGATAGATAAATTCTCCTTTACTGTATGACTTCTGGTGTGGGCCACATTCACATCTTATTTGCCATAAGTGAATGTAATCGAAGGGATCTCCATTTTGTAGAAATTAATTTATTTCCTTAAAACAAGGAAGAGAGGTTTGCACTGTAACAGCAATAACTCAGCAGAAATAATGTCCTTTTACAGAAATAAAAAAAAAAACAAACAAAACCTTGAACCTATATTGGCCTCATCTATGTGGAAAGAGACCAAAAGGACTGACCTCTCTTCTCATCTGGATCAACCCATAGACTAATGCTTCAGACATTTATAAATTGGGAAGGGCAATTCAGAGATATTTCCTTTGAAAATCACTAGCCCTTGTGTGTGTTAGTACATTTAATTTCTGAAAGCCCAAAATTACCACAAAGGGAATGTTTACCTTTTTACCTTCATTTTGTTTTTAATATATCTTCCTCAGTTGAGGAATGGTGAAACGAGTTTCCTGTTGCTGAGCACCCTGGAGGTGATCAGGTTTGTCACTCTGTTTGCTCACAAACTGAGAGAGAATGGAGGGGACGAAAAAAGCAGCTCTCTGGCATCTCATCATTACTATTCTGTAGGCTAATCAACCTACTGTGAATCTATTTGCAAGACACAGTAATCTTATCATTTACGAGTTTTATTGTGTGTGCTTTCTTCCTGACATTGTAAAACCATAAAAGCCTGAGGTACTTGAAATCAAATTTAGACACTGTGCACTTATTTAATACAAGAACCATCAGTATTTGATGTAAGAATCAGTAGTACCCTAAGAGGAAAAAATAAAATAGAAGTCAGCCTTGAGCTGAGGACTTACACACATTTGCATGTGGATCCTATAAAGTCAGCCTGGCTTTGCGAACAGACAAGTGTCATTACATTGTCTTTGTCCTAGCCTTTCTAAGAAAATATTCCCCTGGTAACTTACTTTCTGTTGGAAACTGAAAAACACTCCTTCTTCATAGAAATGTTCAGGCCTCAGGCTCCCAGTTGGTACAGAATCATAGAACTGTAGAACAACTTTGGCTGGAAGAGACCTTCAGGATCATTAAGTCCAACCTTCCACTAGCCTGACCAGCACCACTAAACCCTGTCCCCCAGTGCAGCAGCTACACTTCTTTTCAACATCTGCAGGCACAAGCCCCTCACTGGCAGGCTGTCCCAGTGCCTGAGAACCCTTTCAGGGGAGAAATTCCTCCTGACATCCAACCTGAACCTCCCCTGGTGCAGCTTAAGGCCATTTCCTTTGTCCTATCACTGGCCGCTAGGGAGAACAGACCAACCACCGCCTCTCTACAAGCTCCTCTGAAGTAGCTGTAGAGAGCAAGAAGGCCTCCCCTCAACCTCCTCCAAGCTAAACAGCCCCAGATTCCTCAGCCGATTCTCATACAAGACCTATTTCAAATAATTTACTGGCTTGGTGGCTGCCTCTGTCCCCTCTCCAGCTCTTCAGTGTCTCTCTTGTAGTGAGGTGCCCAACACTGGACACAGTTGTGGTGTCCCCAAAGATGAGTAGAGAGGAACGATCACCCTCCTGCTCCTGCTGGCCACACTACTGCTGATACAGGCCAGTATGCCAAAGGTACATCTGCCGTACTGCTCGGCACAGACCATGTCTCAAGCTGACTCCGTGCTGTTAGGTGGAACTGCTCTCACAGTATTTTTAGCCCTTATTTCAGTGTTAAGGGACTGACAAATCCAAGCCTACACACTTGTAGCCCCAAGGTCCAAAGTGTTCTTGACAAGCCTGTGTGCTACACAAGGCGGGTCTAGTGCACACACTTTGCAACTGAAACAACACGAGATAGCTCTCAAAACTGATGAACTGATTCTTTCAGCACTTCTTTCTGCTTAATGAAATTAATGCTCAAGTGTCTGATATGCTCAGTTACTATCAAAGAAAATTACGCTCTCTGAACATACCTGTTTTGCTAATCGAACTAAGTAGGATGACATTAGTTTGCTTCAGGGTTTGTGGTGCTTAAACAACTCTTAAGAAAAAATCCTTTCCTAATTAATTAACTTTTCTTCCCATCCCACATGAATTTCCACATGTCCTTGTAAGGATAAAAAATGAGTAATGAAAGCCACTGACCATTCCCTTAGCCAATATCTTCTACTTAATAACTTGAGTGAATCCCAGCCTGTTATGTGGCTTGTAGGGCTGTGAGGGCACACGAATGCACAAGCAATTACCGTGGCAGTAACACGGGGCACGTACATGCCTAGATACGGAAATCTACCATTCCAGTTGCTTTACTCTAATTTTTACATTAGTAGATGAGTTGCTTGGGTTTCCTCCACACTTGGGGTTTTCTCCCTTTTTGTTTTGTTAGTGGAGAGGGGAGTAGATTGTTTGGTAAGATGGGCAATGGCTGCAGAGGGATTTATGAAGCCTACCACGTGCATCTCGGTGCTCTATTCCATGGGAAGTGAAGAGAGAATGGAGTGCTGTGCTGCTGTTTTTTTTTCTGTCTCTACAGCTGCACAGGGAATTTGTCATGTTCTGAATTCAGTGGACCTTTTTCAGGGCCAGTTGACAGGCAAATACAGTCCTCAGAGTATAAATAACAAAAAAAGACTTCACTGAGGAAGATGTCATTTTTCATGACCCTGCCCAGAGGAACAGGGTGGTTCTGCAGCTGCAGGGAAGCACATGTGGGACTCATTACCTCTCATCTCAGTTAGGCAAGTTTGAAGCAGGAAAGAGCAAGATTTGAGCAGCATAATCTTTGGGGGAAGCCCACAAGCACACACAGTATTTTGTTAGAAAGCTTTTAGTTTTATCAAATTAGTATTTCTAGAAGGGAACAGAAATTCAGGGAAGTATGTTCATCTGGTCTAAATGTATTTTCATAGAATCATCTTGTCTGGAAAGGACTTCCAGGATCATCAAGTCCAGCCTTCATCCCGACATCTCCCTAACACCTAGACCATGGCCTCAAGTGCTCCAGCTACTTGTTTTTTAAACACCTCCAGGAATAGTGACTCCACCACCTCCCTGGGCAGCCTGTTCCAGTGCCTGACCACTGTCTCAGGAAAGAATTTCTTCGTAAGATTTAATCTAAACCTCTGCTGATGCAACTTGAGTCCATTTTCTCTCATCCTATCATTAGTAATTTGGAAGAAGTGATTTTGATAATAATTTTGATAGCAGTATGAAATGCTTCTTTAACAGATTGAAGAATCTATGCTACTTGGAAGTGAAATCTATTTGAGAGCACAAACTAAATCATTATTCTTCTACAGGGATCTGACTACAACAAAAGAATTACTTGTAGGATGGAATCATAGAATCATAGAATCATTACGGATCGGAAGGGACCTCGAAAGATCATCTAGTCCAATCCGCCTGCAACAGCAGGATCACCTAAACCAAGTCACACAGGAACCTGTCCAGTCGGGTCTTGAACATCTCCAGAGAAGGAGACTCCACAACCCCCCTGGGCAGCCTGTTCCAGTGCTCCGTCACCCTCACTGTGAAGAAGTTCCTTCTCAGGTTGATGTGGAACCTCCTATGTTCCAGCTTACAACCATTGCCCCTTGTTCTATCACTACATGACACCGAGAACAGCCCAGTGCCATCCTCCTGACACCCACCCCTCAAATATTTGTAGACATTAATGAGGTCACCCCTCAGTCTCCTCTTCTCCAAGCTAAAGAGACCCAGCTCCCTCAACCTCTCCTCATAAGGGAGGTGTTCCACCTCTCTTATCATCTTTGTTGCCCTACGCTGAACTCTCTCCAGCAGCTCCACATCCCTCTTGTACTGAGGAGCCCAGAACTGGACACAATACTCCAGGTGTGGTCTCACCAGTGCAGAGTAGAGGGGGAGAAGAACCTCTCTTGATCTGCTAACCACCCCTCTTCTAATCCACCCCAGGATGCTGTTGGCCTTCTTGGCCACAAGAGCACATTGCTGCCTCATAGTCATCTTGTTGTCCACCAGGACCCCCAAGTCTCTTTCCCCTACACTACACTCTAACAGGTCAATGACATAAATCTTTCATTTTCATGGGGAAATATAGGTATATGTGCACCTATATGCACCTATATGCACATCTGTAGGTGCGTGTGTATTGCTTACAGAAAAATACAACTTGTCTTTCAAGTAGATGACATGTTTCAAGTCCTGATTTCAGGTCCTCATTTCAGGAAGGACAAGGAGTCGTTAAATGAAGATAGTCACAGAAAGACAGCTGCTGAAGTGGAGTTTGAGTCTGGAGTCTAGCTTTGATTACAAAACTTCAGGATAAATGCAATGACATAAACCCCTCACCACCACACTTGGTAAGTCGGCATTTTTAACCAATTTTTATCATTAAACCACTCTGCATTTATGAGCAGCTGAAAACCAGGGAATAAGCTTTAACTGGAGCAAAATCCAAATGCCACAACCTCAAAACCAAAGTGCCTCATGAGCTGGCTACAGCCAAGCTGGTCGGAAGAAATGAAGAACATTTAATGCTTCAGTAGTAGCTTCAGTTCAGTAGCAGTAACCAGTTCTCAGTTTTTAGAGCAAATAATGGTTAATCCTGGTAACAAATGGTTGTTTTATAAAGCTTATACTGCAGAGGGAAAAGGTCCTCAAAGCATCTTAGTACATTCTCAGCCATCTTGATGTTTGTCCTTGGACCTGTTTGTGAAGATTCCAATCCCCATCATTCAGATACCAGCTCAGTCTTTACAGCTCGTTTATAATAAGTGATTCCTTTCAGAGTTATAACAGGATTTTTTTCCTTTCATTTATCAAAACTCTGCTTCTGAAAAACCAATTATTTGTACAGGATCACAGAATCACAGAATTACTGAGGCTGGAAAAGACCTCTGAGCATTCTGGTCCTGGGCTGTCCATTCCTGGGTCTGATCAACCTTTCTGTGAGGAAGGGCTTTCTAACATCCAATCTAATCCTTCCCTGGCAGCTTCAGGCCCTGCCCTCTCATTCTGGTGCTGGTTGCCTGGGAGAAGAGCCTGTCGCACACCTGACTACAACCTCCCTTCAGGGAGTTGTAGACAGGAAGAAGGTTGCCTCTCAGTCTCCTCTTCTCTAGGCTAAACACCCTCAGCTCCCTCACCCTCTCCTTATCAGACTTTGTCTCCAGTGTCCTCCCCAGCCTCATTGCTCCTCTGGACCCGCTTCAGCCTCTCAATCTTTCTTGAAGGGAAGGGCTCAGCACTGCCCCTAGTACTTGAGGGGAGGCCTCCCCAGTGCCCAGGACAGGTCTCACCTCATTATTCCAAACTAACTACCACAAAACTGCTGAATCTTGCTCATGCTGCCTAGGTACCCGCAGCCTTGATTCTATGATTCTAGATCCTTTCAGACTAACAATCTACTTTTTGATAGTTATGCATTTTCAGAAGCTAACAGAGTATGACCCAGTTTTTCTCTCTGCATGGAGGTATTTAACCTCAAGGAACAAGCTGCCTGAAAGAAAAACACCCAGCACATCTCCTTGACAAAAACGTGAAATTCAGTTAAGACTTCATTTCCATCACTTGCACAACCCAGCTAAAAACCCACTTGAGGTCTGGGGTGCAGAGGGATTCCACCATCTCTGAATACGGCACACACGTAAGTACCTCATTTGCAGAGAGGTCACACATATATTTTTACTATACTTTTCAAACTCGGCTTCTCAGCGACACCTTATTGATTTGTGAGAGCAGTTATCTGACCCAAAAATCCACTTTGCTCCTATGTGAATGAGAAGAATGGCAGATTAAACAGCACTTATTTCCTCAGAGAAAAACACACAGCAAGCGGAGAACTTTTTCTGGGTTTTAAGACCTTTAAAGTATAACAGATAGGAACAAAAAGTAGCACTTACAGTATGTTGCTGGAATTGGTGGCGTTCACTGATGTTACATTAAATTGGAGCCTCTCCAATAAATCAATAAGTATGATCTTAACTCTTTGTGTTGTGTTATAAACCAGCCTCTCAGGGAAACTGTGAAATTGCTAGGTGAGATTTCACGGCGAACTATTGCCATTATAGTGGAAAAGCAAAACAAATGTCAATAATCATTATCATGCTGTAGTTTCACTGTATAAAAAAGCATTAGACTGTAGTGGTAATAGTGTAGTGTAAGTCCTTGTCTGGAACCCCACAAGTCCCACCTGGGTCACCATTAACCTTGTGAGTCAGAAACCCCAGCTCTATTTCAACAAGGAGCTTTTAGCTAAAGCATCAGACACAAAGGGAGGGTTTAACAAACCTGTCTGCAGGCAGTGAAACTGCAGATTCAATCAGGGGGCAAAAGGCATTTTAATTCACTGTCCCCACCACACATCAGAGACAAGCTCCACACAAGACACAGACACACGGACTTTTGTCGCATTGCTCCTACACTGAACTGGGATAAAATATCCGGAGCATCTTCATGTAAACAGTTCGTGCTTCTCTCTGTAATCATGGAGGTTGTCTGGATCCTCATAAGGCTCATCCTTCAAGGTTCAGAATTCTCTCAGTCTCTCCAGGCGCAGGTGAATTTTCCCACGTCCCATAAATTTTCTTTCACCTTAGGAGCAGTAACAGTCTCAGAGGCAATAACAGCAACAGTGACTCAGCTTCCAACAGTCCAAGATGGAGAGAAGCGAAGAAGAAGTAAAGAAGAAGGCAGAAGTTACTGAGCAGGGAGAAGAGTGGGACAGTAACTTTTCAGACTTTTCAAACCCAAACTTTAAACTTTTCTGCAGGAAACACCCGAGTTAAACTTACAGATTCTGCTCAGCTTTTAAAGCACAAGGTACACTCAGTGACCTGACAGAGTTGCTTGCCTGCAAAGCAGCGCTGCTTCTGAGCACTGCTTCTGAGTGCTGCAGACCCTTCCTCACCTAAGCCACACTTAATTTTTGGGTCTGCAATGTTGCAAAGGTGCTGACAAAAAGATAAACTACTATATCGTGTTCAGTCTTTTTGTAGATATGAATATGTACACACACACACACACACACGCACACATGCACACGCACACACACATATATAAGCAGCACCCCGTTTAAATTTCTCTTTTTAAAAGTCACTTCTGTAAATTCCAATGAAGCCAATTAATTTCCATTTGTTGTGTAATTTGGGTTTTTTTAAGGAACTCCAGTTTTGTCATTAAAGAATCACAGAATCATTCTGGTTGGAAATAGCCTGTCAAACTGGGATCATCAAGTCGAACCATTAATCCTACTCTACAAAGTTCACCCTTACACAAGATCCCTCAACCACATCTAAATGATCCTTAAACACTGCCAGGGACAATGCCTCAAACTCCTCCCTGGGCAGCCTGCTCCAGTGCCTGACCATTCTTTCTGTGAAAGAGTATTTCCTAGTGTCAAGTCTAAACCTCCCCTGAGTTGTAGTTAGAACCCATTCCCTCTTGTTCTATCACTCATTATTGGTGAGAAGAGACCGGCACCAACTTCTGAACAACGTCCTTTCAGGTAGTTGTAGAGAGTGATGAGGTCTCCTCTCAGCCTTCTCTTCTTCAAACTAAAGATCCTCAGCTCTTTCAATTGCTCCTCATTAGATTTATTCTGCAGGCCCTTTGTCATCAGTAAATGGAAGAAGCTGTCATCTTACTTTTCAAATCTTTATGCCCCAATTTTCCTCAAAAACCTTATTGTTTTATTCTACCAGTCCCTAGCAATAGCATACAGCTTCCAGACTGTTATGGCAGGATGTGACCTCAATGGTAGAGCAGATATGAGGGCTATTGTCTTTGACATCAGTGTATCTATACTTTTATGTTCATCCACCCAGACAGGTGGACGTCTGTGACAAAATCTATCCTGAATGCAACAATTCTGTCTGTGTCAGAACCATCTGCATATGGCATGCAGGTGTATCTGTGCACGCAGAGCAGTGCTTCATGCCCATTGAGCTCCATTCAGTTTGCATTCACCTTGCTACAGACAAGATGCACATTGTGACCTCTTACAGGACATTTTTCTTTGTTACTTCTTCTCTGCTTAGCAAAGGTAAAACCAATTTGGTCTAGAAATGAACATCCAGTTCATGGGATTAAAAAGGTTATACAAGTGAGAAGGAAATTTCCTTTTGCACTCTGGACACAGTGGAAGAGCTAGGAGAAAACATTTTAAGTGGTAGGAAAGGATTTGGTGTCCAAAACCAGAGAGGATGTACTTATTCTGTATAGGTACAACTGGCTGGGATAGAAACGTTGCCCTGGTTTGCAAATAAAGCTGAATGCACAGCTTCTGATGATTAAATAGCATCTCCGAAAGGTCATCAAAGAGAATAATCAAAATGACACAGCAAGTCTAGTTTGCTGGAAAACTAGAGTTGAAGCAGCAATTCAGGACACTTGAGTATCACTGAGAAGTCATTAAATGTTTCGTGGAAATTTAAGATGTAAAAGTAGTTTCAGGGTTCAAAGCCTTTAGAGCTGCTTCAGAGTGAAACTGGAATAAGAGTGAGGGTGACGGAGCACTGGAACAGGCTGCCCAGGGAGTTTGTGGAGTCTCCTTCACTGGAGATGTTTAAGACCCACCTGGATGTGTTCCTGTGTGACTTGGTCTCGGTGATCCTGCTGTGTCAGGAGGATTGGACTAGATGATCTTTTGAGGTCCCTTACAATCTCTAATGATTCTATGATCTTGAGCTGTGAGCTACCCAGCAGTGTAAGCTCGTTGTGCCTCTGAGCTGATGGGCTCCATTTGATTCAGGAGCTGGGATTGCAGGTCACCAGTTACTTTCACCACGGAGTGAAAAATATTGACCTCGTCCCTTTGCCCTTTGGCTGGCAGAGCAAAGCTCCAGTCACAGCCAGGGGAGGCAAAAGGAATAGTGGAAAAGCGAAGGAAAGAAGGAGAAGAGAAGGTGGTCAGGAGAACCTTTGTGAGCACACACAGCTCTCCCACAGCCGGTTTGATGTCTCTCAGCAGAGCATGCACTGTAGGGAAGAAAACACATCACTGCTCTAAAACTGTCTTTTCTAATTCAGTGCACCCATGTATTGTTAGAAAATCAGTCTCCCAGTCACTGAAAGATACGGAGACAAGAGAACAACTTGAACTGTTAGCTATCAACTCAGATAATGAAAAGTTTCTTTCAGCGTTAAGCTGCCAGCATATGAAAGGTAGACTAAAAATATCATGTCTTGCCTAGAACTGGGTTCCTTCTACTCCCGTGCCTCTGTGCTCATAGGAGACAAGCATGAATGATCATCCCATTTCTCAGTTTATAAAGGGAGTCTTAAAAGCGTCTGGAATGCTGTTACAAATTGCAGCTACTTACTTTTCCATATCCCTACATACTAATCATAGTGATGCTGGCTGGTGAAGCTGTTGGACAGTCAAGAATCCGAGCTCCACGCTTGGGGTTAATTTATTACAGTTCTTCAGAGGTTAACATGGAAGACTACTGGTAACGCTACCTACTTTACACCTGAGAGTCCTGTTTCACATCCAAGTTCTTTGAAATATGCATATATACACACACATTTCCCCAGATAGTTTAGGAATCTTACCATAAACCTGTGTCATAGGATGTTAGGGGTTGGAAGGGACCCAAGAGATCATCGAGTCCAACCCCCCTGCCACAGCAGGACAAAACTATCTAACACAGATCACAGAGGAACGCATCCAGGCGGGCCTTGAAAGTCCCCAGAGAAGGAGACTCCACGACCTCCCTGGGGAGTCTGTTCCAGTGCTCTGTGACCCTCACAGCAAAGAAGTTCCCCCTTGTGTTGAGGCGGAACCTCCTCTGCTGCAACTTACAGCCATTGCTCCTTGTCCTATCACAGGGAGCAAGTGAAAAGAGCCTGTCCCCCCCCTCCTGGCCAGCCTTCAGGTACTTATAAACATTTATCAAATCTCCCCTAAGTCTTCTCTTCTCCAGACTAAAAAGCCCCAAGTCCCTCAGCCTCTCTTCATAAGCCTTGCCCTCCTGTCCCCTAATCCTCCTCGTAGCCCTCCGCTGGACCCTCTCCAG
>VXBP01007797.1:376610-422743 GCA_013400115.1 Rhinopomastus cyanomelas
CTAACCCAGTCCACGCTGACCAGTGGGGAGCACTCCCTCCTCCAGGCTTCCTCTCCTTCATCCAAGTTCTGGGGGACATAGGAGAGTTCGGCCTTAGATGTAAAGACTGAAGCAAAGAAGTCATCAGCAACTCTGCCTTCTCTGGATCCTCAGTTATCAAGGCTGCCTCCTCGTTCAGTAGTGCCCCTACGCCTTCCTTGTTCTTCCTCTTTCTACTGATGTATTTGAAGAAGCCTTTCTTGTTCTGTTTTACCTCCCTTGCCAGCTTCAGTTCCAAGAGGGCCTTGGCCTTCCTTGTTGCTTTCCTACAATCCCTGACTACTTCCCTATAGTTCTCCCAAGTGACCAATCCCTTCTTCCATGAGTTGTAAGATTCCCTCTTGCCTGAGATTACCTTCAGGAGCTCCTTATTCAACCATGATGAACTAAAGACTAAGAACATGAATAAGAAGCAGATAATAACTGTTGCAGTTTTAAAATTACCAACATTTTCAAATGTGCTTTCATCAAGCTAGTGCACCTTTTCGGATGCATTTTGCTTTAAGAGGACCCCTCCACAATGACCCTGTTCTGGGTGACACTATAAAAGAGGGATTCTGGTTTAGCCCTGCCTCTTTCTTTGGGGGTTTTGCCCCAGCACACCAGCATGGAGCTCCATCTCCTCCCCGCACCAACACACTTCCAAGTGTCGGGGGAAGAAAGGACGGAGGGGACGTAGCAGCTTGCCACGGCCCCGCTGCCCCCACCACCCCAGCCCCACTTCTGCCTCAGGTAGGCAGCTTGAGAGAACGAGCTCTGGCCTGCTCCTAGCCCTGGATCTGACTCGACCCAGCTCCAAGCTGGCACCATGGACCAGAGAAGCAAGAACTTAGAACTGAACTTACCCCCTCACAGGGCAACATCCAGTGGCTCGTGGTGAGATTAAGAATACTTCACTTTCCCCTGTAGCTTGGGCAGGAGGAGAGAGAGAGAGAGACAGGAGGGGAATGGAACTCTCTTGGCCACGTTTGTGGTGTTGGGGAGGCCCATTCTGATGCCGGGCATGTGGTCAGTCACCATCTTGAGCTCCGCGCGTGGCTGAGGTCATGTGGCTGGTCGCCACCATCTTTGAGCCACTGATCAGCAGGAGGAGAGACTGGTGTAATTTCTGCCACTGAAAAAGCTGAGGATGCCTGAGTATTTGGGAGAGAAGGACCCTCATGAGATGCATATCAGAATTCCTTCATGCTTAGCTGAACTGGTTGTTCTGAAGGAGGCAGAAGGACCTGAGAATCCTTAGAACTTGGGCAAGGAAGAGAGACTGGGTTCTTTTTGAAAGCATGTGTTCTGCATCAAGGAATGCAGTTGCAGGTGCTGAGGAATAAGGACTATCTGATCAGCATTTTTCTGGAGAAGCTGTGATGAAGAATTGAAGAATTCACCAGTCTGGATGGCCAAAGGTTCGGCCTCTATAGACGAGACTGGACGACACATGGGGTGGGGGGCCTGAAGGGTCTCCCAATGAACAGAAGAGAGCATGGTTCACTGCAAAAGCCAGCCACACTCCTGGAGTCTTCGAAAATAATGGCAGGGACTGCAAGGAAGAACCGCCCATCATAAGTGAAGATCTGGTTCGTGATCATCTGAAGAACCTGAAAGTGTTCGAGTCCATGGGACCTGATGGGATACGGCCAAGGGTCCTGAGAGAACCGGCAGATGAGGTTGCTAAATCCCTCTCTATTCTATTCCAAAAGTCCTGGCGGTCTGGTGAAGTCCCCACTGACTGGAAAAGGGGAAACATCATTCTTATTTTCAAAAAGGGTAGGAGGGAGGAGCTGAGGAACTACAGGCCAGTCAGTCTCACCTCTGTGCCTGGTAAGATCATGGAGCAGATCCTCCTGAAGGCACTGCTGAGACAGGCGAATAATGAAGAGGTGATTGGGTACAACCAACATGGCTTCACCAAGGGTAAATCATGCCTGACAAATCTGGTGGCCTTCTATGAACAGGTCACAACATTAATTGGATGAGGGGCAGGTGACTGATGTCATTTACCTGGACCTGAGCGAAGCCTTTGACACTGTCCCATACCACATTCTGGTCTCCAAGCTGATGGAGCATGGCTTGGATGGGTGGACCACTAGATGGGTAAGGAACTGGCTTGATGACCGCAGCCAGAGAGACCACAGCAGAGAGTGGTTGTCAATGGATCCATGTCCAGGTGGAGGCCAGTGAGAAGCAGAGTCCCTCAGTGATCAGTCCTGGGACCAGTCTTGTTCAACATCTTTGTTGATGACATGGACAAGGGCATTGAGTGCACCCTCAGCAAGTTTGCTGATGACACCAAGCTGTGTGGTGCAGCAGACAGGCTGGAGGGCAGGGATGCCATCCAGAGGGACCTGAACAGGCTGGAGAGGTGGGCACAAGCCAACCCGATGGGGTTCAACAAGACCAAGTGTAAAGTCCTGCATCTGGGTTGAGACAATCCTAAGCACAAATACAGGCTGGGCAGTGACTGGCTGGAGAGTAGCCCTGAGGAGAGGGACTTGGGGGTGCTTGTGGATGAAAAGCTCAACATGAGCCAGCAGTGTGCACTTGTGGCCCAGAAGGCAAACCTGATCCTGGGCTGCATCAGGAGAAATGTGGCCAGCAGGTCGAGGGAGGTGATTTTCCCTCTCTACTCCACTCTGGTGAGACCCCACCTGGAGGGGTCCAGTTCTGGAGCCCTTATTACAGGAGGGATGTGGACATGCTGGAGTGTGTGCAGAGGAGGGCCAAGAGGATGATCAGCGGGCTGGAGCACCTCTCCTGTGAGGCCAGACTGAGGGAACTGGGGCTGTTGAGTCTGGAGAAGAGGAGGCTTCCAGGTGACCTTATTGTGGCCTGCCAGTATCTGAGAGGGGCCTACAAAGAGGCTGGGGAGGGACTATTTAGGATGGTGGGTAGTGACAGGACTAGGGGAAATGGAGCAAAGCTGGAGATGGGTCGATTTAGAGTGGATGTGAGGAGGAAGTTCTTCACCGTGAGAGTGGTGAGAGCCTGGAATGGGTTGCCCAAGGAGGTGGTTGGGGCCTCACCCCTGGAGGTGTTTAAGGGCAGGCTGGATGGGGCTCTGGCCAGCCTGGTCTAGGATGGGGTGTCCCAGCCTGGTGGGGGGGTTGGAACTGTATGATGGTCCCTTCCAACACTGAGTGATTCTGATTCCATAACTTCTGCAGTGAAGTGATCCTGCTGTGGCAGGGGGATTGGACTAGATGATCTTTTGAGGTTCCTTCCAATCCCTAATGATTCTATGATTCTACCCCTTTCTGCTTGGTTGACATGTTCTTTCTCAGATCTGTGATGTAAAAGTCCCAAGGACCGATACAGTAATAACCTTTCATCATATGTTTCTCAGAATCTGTGATGGTGTTTGTGACAGAGGTTCTAGTTTGTGTGCACTAAAGTGCATAAGGTTTTCTTGTTTCTGCTTACAGTTATAGAGTTAATAAACTGTTTTCCATTCTCCCTAAGGTATCCATTGTCTGGCAAATTCTGAGGTCTCATCGAGACCTAACTGCTTTGTTTTCTTTTCCTTTATTTTTAATTTCGGTCTTGAACCCACCACAATAACACATGAATCACATCATTTGCCATACTTATTCCAAGGTCAAACATACAGACCAAGGACATTTTGACTAACCAGAGCAGGTGTTTATTGACTCTGCAAAACTCATCTGTTTCAGAAGTACCTCACCGTGCTAGGCAGTCTGTTGTATACTCCTGATCCTTCTGGATAAGATTTAGAAGCACTGAGATGATACATGATCCTCCAGCCTCACTTTCCCACCATAAACACAATGCCACCATCCATGAGCAAGAAGAAATGGCATCTCTCCTATCATCATCTCTGCATTTGACAGCAAAGACCTATTTTGCCACATGACTAAGACTCAGGGCAGACAGCTTATTGATAGAGCTTTGGTTTACTAGTTGCCCTCATAAAGAATGAAACCTTTCTCTGCAGGGTAATATTTTGGCCTTTAACAGGCTAGTGATTTACAGCGCTGAGAAGACAACAGTGGGTTGTTTAAGAAGCTTTAAGACAACTCTGAAAGCTTTTACAGTGCAACCTTGCTTCTAATCATATGGTTGGCTGCTCTCTCTCTGGACAGTTTTCAGAATAAAGAAATAATATTTATATGCTTGAAAATAAAGAATTTACTCCTGTTATAAACATATTTCACTCGGACCTATGAGAAACAGCTCAGAAAATGTATAGGCACAATTTTATAGTAGCTGGTGGTGAAACAATGAGCAGTGAGGGCAGAGCAGGAGGAGAGGCTGCACAAGAAACCCCTGGATGTCTTGATGGAAGATGAAATGACACCTTTGATGTAAAAGCACTCTAACAATGTAAACAAGAAGGATGATGTACAGAACCATTCCAGTGTAATGGACATGATTTTCACTTGGACAGATAAGATGTTATTTAGATTCTGTCATGAAATATAAGTCTTCATTTTCTTCCTGCATTCAAGTGATTAGATTTTCCACTCAGCAATGGAGCAAAGGAAGTCAAAGGCATAGCATCAGATGATCACAGTTTAAACATTCTCTCTTGTGGGGCTGCTATACTTACTCTACTTAGACAGCTGGTTGTAAATTAATTTCTAAGTATTGTGAATGCCTAGCTGCTTCTTCTCATGACCATTTCTGGATAAAAACTGGCCTGGTCTCATGTTCTTTTGCCTTCTGTGTTGGACCTTATATGGACCAACCTCTTAGCATGAGCAGCCCATACAAGCACTTTGTGATTGTAAGGAAAGTTGGTTAAATCAGAACAGCATGAAGTCAAGAGTGGGTAATTTGTAACATGCAAATGTCAAGTTATCTTTCCTTAATGGGTAAGAGCATCATCCAGAGACCGCTAAAGTCAAGGGAGATCTGATCTGCCTCGAGTGTCATTCACATCAGTCTAACAGAGAGGTTATGAAAATGTTTGTCATTAGATAACAACTATCTAAGAAAGAATTTATTTCACTTGCCTTTCTTCCTTTCTAAGCGGAGATGTTATTTAGATTCTGATAGGAAATGCAAGTCTTTCCTTTGTTATATATTCAGCTAACTAGATTTTCTACTCCTTGCCTCAAATAATGAATAACAATCCTGGACATTTCCAGGACATGTTTTCTCCTCCATCTGTC
The DNA here is from genome assembly GCA_013400115.1 of Rhinopomastus cyanomelas. Lineage (NCBI taxonomy): Eukaryota > Metazoa > Chordata > Aves > Bucerotiformes > Rhinopomastidae > Rhinopomastus > Rhinopomastus cyanomelas. Next base: position 381,776 of record VXBP01007797.1, read on the forward strand.
ACAACACCGAATGCTTTGGATGTTCACAATTAGGCATCACATTTGAAGGTGATGCGCTTTGTTTCTGCGGCTTCGGGAAGAAACGATACCTTGTTCTTGTTGGGTCATCTAACAGATTTCTGCAAGAATCACAGAACAGTTTCAGCTGGAAGAGACTTTCAAGAGCATTGAGTCCAACCTTTTCCTAGCCCAATCAGCACTACTAAACCCTGTCCCCTAATGCAACATCTACACTTCTCTTCAACACCTTCAGGGATGGGGACTCAATGTCCTCATTGGGAAGACAATGCCTGACAACCCTTTCAGGGGAGAAATTCCTCCTGACATCCAACCTGAACTTCCCCTGGTGCATCTTAAGGCCATTTCTCCTTTTTCTGTCACTGGCCACTAGAGAGAACAGACCAACACCCACCTCTCTACAACCTCCCTTCAAGTAGGTGTAGAAAGAAGAAGGTCTCCCCTCAGTCTCCTCTTCTCCAGGCTAAACAGCCCTAGATCCTTCAGCTGTTCCTCACATACACAGATTCCAAATCCTTTACTGGCTTGGTAGCCATTTCTGTCTCCTCTCCAGCTCTTCAATGTCCCTCTTGTAGTGAGGGGGAGGCAACACTGGATACAGCACTTGAACCCACTAAAGCTGAGTAGAGAGGAATGGTCACCTCGCTGCTCCTGCTGTCAAGCTTCTGGAAGAACTGTGTCTCTGTTCAGGGTACTTGAAGTAGTAAGTGCTCTGATTTTCAAGAATGGATAGAGGATCTCTGGCTATTAGTTTACCTTTCTTTGTTGGACATGTGAATTGAATCACTCCCAAACTTCGGCTGCATTCTTTGGGAATGGGATATGAACAGATGAAGAGAGGGAAAAATTCCTTGCCAGCTGGAAAGAAGCAGTGGTTGCAGTCATGGGGATTAGCAGTAACCGAGCTCAAAGCAAGAGAAAGTAGGGGAAAGAGAAGAGCCTTCACTGCACTGTGGGTTGTCTTCAGAACACGCATTGTGGAAGAAAACAGTCCTACAGTGAGGGGAGCAGGAGAAACAGGCAGTGCTGCCTGGATTGTAGCTGACTGGATTCTTCAGGTGACCAGCAGAAATGAATCCCAAGACCAGTGTTTTGAGACCAGTGAACAGAGAGGAGCAAGAGCTGGGGGAAATTATGCAGAGGGTATTAACTAGCAGCCATTGCTACAGGAAAATGAATAAGATTTCTGGAAGCAGCAGAACAGAGCCTGCCACCTGACAGGACAGGGGAAGAAAGGACCTGATGAGAAGCCACAGCTTCCTTTGCTTTCCTGATGATCTGAGTGCTAAGCAGCAGCACACCGCTTGTGCGGAGGCTTCAACAGCTTAAAAGCACACTGAAGTCAGCAGCCTGCAAACCAGCCTAACAGCATGGCATTGCTCCTGTGTTCCTGGCCAGCACTTCTTCAGCTAATCAGAGTTTTATCAAAATATGCTGTTTCACCTAAATTAAACATTGACTGGAAGCTGTTTCTCTCAGTAATACAAACCTCAAATGAAAACTAGTAAGGAGACCAAGGGCATCCAGTAAGTTTTGGCCACAGAGACAAGAGCTGCTTATGTTCTGCCTCATTTCTTAGACAATTTGAAAGGTTTAGTTTCTATTTCCCTTACTTCCCAAACAAAAATAAGTCACAGTTCTCAAAACCTTTCCCCAACAGGGATTTGTAAAGAAAACTGAACCAAGCCCAGTTCCCAGGTCACAAAAGCTAAATGGCAAGATCGTGTTTTATTCTAACCTATTCTTTCCATCCCGGTGCCAGGAAGGGAGCGTCTGCGTAAGTCAGCACTGTGTAGGCAGCAGTCAATAGGCGGGTAAATGAGTCATGGAAAGGGATAGGCAAAACATGGCCACTCTCCTCTTTTCAAGCAAAAGACCCAATAAACAGCAGTGCATAAACTTGAAGGAGACTTTAAGATGGATTGCACTTGTGGAAGAGCTTGTGTAATTTGTTCTCATATTGATTTATTAGTAAATAATATTCATTTGGCTATCGCTAACCTCATTTGCCCTAGACAGGCACTCGCATTCTCTAGCACTTTTTCTGCCAAAGCTCGAAAACTATTAAGCTCTCCAAGAGGGAAAAGAGAACAGAACTGTGGCACTTCCTCCATCATTTGGTGTGTTGGGTTGGTTGCAGCTTTATTTTAATCTATAACTTTTTCTTTACTTTTTGAGAATCTCACTGCTGTGTCTGCTGTAGTTTATTGCTCTGTTGTTGGTTGGTAGTATGCAGTCAGGGAGGGTTTTCTCCATACACTTGATAATCATATCACCATTGGGTTTATTCTTCTAACCTTCAGTTACTGTACTCGGTATCTAGAACAGATCGTAGAATCATTATGACCGGAAAGGACCTCCAGGGAGATCAAGTCCAACCTTCATTCCAACATCTCCGTAACTCCTAGACTATAGCCTCAATGATGTATGGATCACCAGAAGATATATTCAAGAGGAAATTCTTTAGTTAAATCCTGTCATGAAGTTGAACAGAACAAATTATTTATTATTTTAAATATTTCTTAAAAGAAATGGGAACTAATTATGTTTCTTGCAGAAGTAAGTAAAGTAATTTTCCTGTGCAAGGATTACTCACAAAATCAAAGAGAATTGGTAGACATTTCAAAGACTGAAATACCAGCTAAAGATTCTTTGAAAGATGCTTAAATTTCCAATAATCTGAATGATCACTGCAAGAAAATTTGAAACTACGCTGAAATCAAAGAGTTAGTGAAATACTATCTCAGCTAAATATTTAGACATGAATACCTTATAATACTTATGATGTCACCTTCATTAGTTATGAGAATCACAGACTCACTGAACATTAGGAATTGGAAGGGACCTTGAAAGATCATCCAGTCCAATCCCCCCTGCCACAGCAGGATCGCCTAAATCAAGTCGCACAGGAACATGGCCAGGCAGATTTTAAATGCCTCCAGAGATGGAGACTCTAAAACTCTCGTGAGCAGCCTGTTCCAGTTCTGTAACCCTCACTGGGAAGAAGTTCCTTCTCACACTTACGTGGAACCTCCTCTGTTCCAGCTCAACCTGTTGCCCCTTGTCCTATCATATTGGAATCGTAGACTCCTAGAATCATAGAATCATTAGGGATTGGAAGGGACCTCAAAGATCATCTAGTTCAATCCCCCTGCCACAGCAGGAAGCAGATGTTCATGGTCTTCTGTTGTGCACTAAATCAGAACTCCATTCCTCCCAGTAGACTTCTGCATGGAGGCAAATTCTTTAACTGTAAAGACCAGATCAGAATGGCCAATGTGTACAAGGAGCTGGACAATAGAAATGCCTGCATCTGAAAGAGGTGCACTCAGAGCTTCATGTGATCCCATAGGAATAACCAGAAAACCCTAAGATTCTTGCAAAAGTGATGCGAGAAAACTTTAGTATTACAGTAAAAACTGCAAGTTATTTGGAGGAAGCCATAGGAATAATGCATGAGAAATAAATATCTCATGTGAGGTGGGAGGAGATAGTTCTGTTGATGCTACTGTGCTTCAAGAAAGAAATTTTGAGTCTAAGGATGAGAGACAGAACACTGGAATTCACTTTTTTTTAAGAAAGTGAATTCAAAACAGAGAAGAAAGTTCGGTTCTTCTTAGGATCTCTGTCTGAAGACAACGTGTCTTATTAATAAAAGACCAGATTATATTCCTCTGAAGAGAAAGACAGACTACTGTATCCCCTAAGCAGATGTGTTATTAAAGCTGCTGCTTTCCCATATTACAGCAGCTTTTGAGTGTTTTATTACAGGAAAATGTAGAAGTAGGATTAAAGGATAATCATGAAGGCAGAAAAAAGGGATAAGCAGCAAATAGGAGAAGTTAGGAGGAACTTCTCTTTTACACAACATACTGTGTTTAACAATACTTTTATCTAGAGTTTGGTTTGGTTTTGTTTTCATTTTCATTTGTTTTGTTGGGTATTTTCTATCTGGAAAATTGCTGTGCAAAGAATGAAAAAGGGAGCAAGAAAATCTTGGACAAACTATACATTGAGTGTTAAAAATATCTGCTATAAATATATATATATAATTTATAAAGCAAATTGTAAGATTAATTTAGTAATGAAGAAGTGAATTTTAGAAGAAAAATGGTCACATTTCAGTAACTGCTACATTAACTCTTTCAGTGTCTTCCTTTTTACCTTGCAAATACTTCTGAACTCTACAACTTGGCTCGTCAAACTTTAATGCAAGGAATAAGGCAGAGATGCTCAGATTCGGTTCAATATTATGATTCTGTGAAGAATGCAAATGTGAAAGGTTTAATGATAAACATTAAAGCAGACAGACCATTAAAAGTATCTGTAGTTTGCAAGGCTTTATAAATTCAAGTAAACTAGAAGCCGTGATTGAAGGAAAAGGACACAGACCAGTTTTGGTACTTACTAACTCCTAGGCAGTCTGAGCAACAGTAAATGCACGAACAGGGCTAGCAATTCACAAAAAAAAATCCTAAATGAGCAATGCAGACCTACACACTCAGTAACATTAAAGGAGAAAAATCAATAAGAAATGAGATACTTACACATAATTTAGAACTATTTGAAATTGCTGAAGGCAGCATGCTTTCAGGGAATAAGTTCATCCTTAACTAGCATCTGTTCTGGCTAAAGGGAAGACAAATTGAGTTTGCTCGTGGGTAAAAGCAAAGAAGAATTTTAAGATGATTTTGAATAAATTGTAACCTACAGTAGAGCTTCACCTCGAATTTGGAGCTCACAAACCATTGCGTTCTAGCCCAGGTTTGGGATAATTTCTTGGTAGATGAATTAAGTACTCAACAGGAATTTGTTCTGAAGTTGGCCATGCTAGCGTGTTCGTGATTCAGCCAGCGCTACCTCTTTATGAAAGAATTTATTTGCCTATGTTGTGGAACCACAACAGTGTCCTTAACCTGTGTGTGCCAACATAAAGGTCAGTGAGTTTTAAAAGTTGTCAGCTTTGTAGCAAAGCTACATGACAGTCCATGTGATACACTATCCATCCTTGAGATTAGCTCTGTATTCCTGCAATGAAATTCAGTGTTAGAACTAGTAAACATCAGTGGCTGCTCTGTCCTGGGAAGTTCCTGTTTTTTCAGAACCATAGAGTCATTGGACCACAAAATGTTGGAAGGGACCTCTGAAGATCATAGAGTCCAACCCTCCTGTCAGAATCGGGACCAAAAGTAGGGCAGGTCACTCAGAAATGTATCCAGACAGGGTTGGAAAGTCTCCAGAGAAGGAGACTCCACAATGTCTCCAGGGAGCATGTTCCAGGGCTCTGTCACCCTCACAATAAAGAAGTTCTTCCTCACGCTGAAGTGGAACTCCTGTGCTCCTCATCCTATCCCAGGGCACAAGTGAAAAGAGGTTGTCCCTGCCTTCTTGATGTCCAGCCTTCACGGATTTCTGGAGGTCCTGGGGACCCCCTCAGCCCCTCCCAACTCCTTCATCATCCTTCATATTCTCTCAACTGGATCTCTGTCCCTCTTGAACTGGGGAGCCCAGGACTGGGCACAGTACTACAGATGACAGATCACACTAAGGTAGAGTAGAAAGGGAGGAGAATCTCCCTTGATCTGCTGGGCACACTCTTCTTACTGCACTCCAGGATACCATTGGCTCTCTTGGCCTCAAGGGCACAGTGCTGTCCCATGGATAACTTGGACTTGAACACCCAGAACTCCAAGGTCTTTGTCCACAGAGCTGCTCTCTAGCAGATGGCCTCCTCACTGGTGCATGTGGTTGTTCCTCCCCATGGGCAGGACTCTGCACCTTCTCTTGTTGACTGTCATTATGTTGCTTTTTGCTCAGCTCTCCAGTCTGTCCAAATCTTGCTGAATGGCCACACAGCCTTCAGGTGAATCAGCCAACCCTCCCAGTTTCATGTCATCAGCAAACCTGCTAAGAAGACACTCTGTCCTGTCATCAAGGTCATTGATGAAAATGTTTAAGAGGACTGGACTCAGCACGGACCCCTGGGGGACTCCACCAGTTACAGGTCTCCAGCTGGACTCTGCACCATTGATCACCACTCTTTGGGCTCTGTGGTGTAGCCAGTTCTTCATCCATCTCCCTGTCCACTCTTCCATCTCACATCTCTGAGCTTGCTCATGAGGATATTGTGGAAGACTGTGTCAAAAGCCTGGAAAAAACTGAGCACATCTATACACAAACAACAGAATGAATCGGAGTAGAAATCTTGTGGACAAAACAAATCAGAACAGTGCTGCCAAGAAATGTCTGTAAATCCTGTAATACTGACAGAAAAGAGGCAGTGACATAAACATATTGACATTCATAAGAGGTTTCTACAATGCTCATCACCAGGAAAGCTTTTGCCAGCAATTTCTGAAAAGGAATGAATTAGAATCACAGAAACTTTTACCTTGGAAAAGACCTATAAGGCCATCAAGTCCACCCTTTAACCCTACTCTTTATCACCCCAAAAACAGATCTCTAAGCATCTTATCCATACAACTTTTAATCATACCAAGGAATGGCGACTCAATCACTTCCCTGGACAGCCCATGCCGGTACTTTACAACCCTCTTAGAGAAAAAAATGTCCAGCCTAAACCCCATCTGATGCAGCTTTAGGCAGCTCTAAGGAACATGACACTTCTCATCCAAACCTGAGAAGGAAGTATCTAAAGCTATTTTCACTGCTCTGGCCTCCTGTTAGCAGTCTGTGAGATGAGACCGGTGAAGTGCGGACACTGAGCCTGGACAACTTTACTCTTTGCCACAGCTGCTGGTATTTAAAGATGTAGACCGGGTACACTGCAGCCAATGTTTCAACAGCACATAAAAAGCAGCATTCATGGAGAGTTCACAATCAAGACACTCCTGCAGAAGAATGGATGTCATTTGGTGTGATTCCTGCCTGGAAGAAGCAGGTGATCTCTCTCGCGTATGGCACACAGTAGAAACCAACAGTCTTCCCTGCTCAAATAAAAAGAGTAGTTCTCTTGACTTGTGCAGAGTTAGGATTTCTTTAGACAAAACAGTCTGTATTTCAGTCAAAGAGCAGTCAACATGGCATGAGAAGACCTGTACCTGATGCACAGGTAATATCTTTTCAGCTCAGCAGTGACTGGCTCACCCAGGCTCTCCCAACACCTCTGTCATGATTCCAGCACATGGAGAGAAACCAAGGAAGAGACAGGCACGTCAGTCTCTGAGGCTGAGAGTGCTGTAAGCACAACCTGCCCACTCCTTTCTTTCACATTAACAGCAGAACCAGTAGTATATGATTGATCCAGCCACCTGGAGATTTCTGAAAGCGTGTTGAGAGCAAACTGAACAACTTGTCAGTTCTGTTTGCCTTCCAGTGTTAATTACATTAGGTCTTGAGCAGAGTCTGATTATTTGTTTTCTCTGAACACCTTGTCTCTTGAGAGCCAGAGATCTTGCTTGTTAAAAGCATTTGCATGCTTAAGGAGATAAAGGACTAGAAGCAGTGGAATATCCACATAACAGAGGCTGTACAGGTACCCCTGAAATAGTGTTACTTAGAAGAAGCATTGTGTTTCCAAAGGCATCAGAGCAGTTGTGCTAGAGTTAGGTCTCATGTTTTTGTCTATAAAATATGGAAATTGCTTGCAGGTCTGTAGCTGAAAATAATACCTGGCTGATACTTCAAGAGGTTGTCTGTACTGGTGTCTCAGCTAGTGATCACGTTTATGAGGCTGTCATTATTGCTCTTGGCTTGAGCGCTGCTAATATACATGTAATCTTCAAAAGGGAAGTACAACATGACATTCCCAACTCTTGCAAGCAAACTGTCTTCTGATGTCTTGCTGTTAAGAGAGGAAAAGTGAACAACGAAAAGACGGAGCCGCTTCTCATTAACTATTGTAAGATGTCAGCAAGATTAAGGTGTCGGGGTATAGAAAGATGAAGAAGAAAAGAATTGCTTAGCAAATAGGCATAAATGAATATAAAATGTGGACAGGGGTTCTAGCTCCTTCTGAGGGTAAAAATAGGCCAGTAGGCAGTGCATTGTGCTACAATCAACTCACCCACTCGATCCTGACCTTGATCCTTATAGGTGAGACCAGCGGGAGCAAAATGCTGCCATATAGCCAACGCTGGGAACTTCTGGAAACATTCTTCCTAAGAAGAAATGAATATTCAAAAGCCCCTTTGACATAAAGAAGGTTAAATCTTTATACAGAGTTTTGCAGGCCCATGTGAGCACTGTCTGACTGGGCTTTAAAAAAAGCCTGATCTCAGGCTGTCTGTGAGCCTCCTAGCAGCTCGGTGGTCATGGGTAGTGCAGGGCTGAGCCCACGTTAAACTGATGAGAAATGGATTATCGTATATCAGTTGAAGAAAATACCATATGGACATCTGTACGTGCAGAGAAGATGCTTGTCTGCACATTACTGCACAACTGAACCTTAGAAATCACTTCAGATACGGCCAACTAATGCCTGCACATTGCCAGCTCATAACATCTACAGACCTGTTGTCTTCCATGGAAAACACTTTAGTTCAGCTAGTGAACAGTGTTTGAAGCTGTTCCTGCTAAGGGCAGTGTAGCAACTACAACAGGGCAGAAGGAAATCACCTTTTTGTCTCGAGGACAAGTAAATCCAGGCAGAAGTCGCCATCAAAACCCTAAAAAGTGAAAGGTGACAATTTGTTGACTGGCAACAGACCTTCAGGAGAGACTTAGCGAATTATAGACAGTATCTCTGAGTGTTTTTCATGAGTTTAATTCACAACTGTCACTTATACTGTCTTTCCATACCTGGGCTGTTGCTCCACAGCCCTCAGAAAGCACTGTAGGCCACCTCTGTTTCTGAAACCTAGCAGTAATTCCAACACCTTGCCTTGACTTAAAGCATGAACCAATTCAGCTAAGCGCAATATAATTACTTGATCAGAATTATGCTGATAAAAGAAAATGCAGCTGCTCATTCAACAATAGTTTCAGTCCAGAAACTGTGGAGGCAGAGCATATTATCTTGTGTCCAGCCATTGGCCATAATAATTACACGTTTGAGAGGGAAGCTGCTGAAAGGAGGCTGTGCACACATTGCTCAGAGACAACTCAGATTACAGAACAGAATCACAGAAGGGACCTCAAAGGATCATCTAGTCCAACCTTCCTGGCACAATAGGGTGAAAGGTGGGTGTCAGGAGGATGGAGCCAGGCTCTTCTCAGTGTCATCTAGTGATAGGACAAGGGGCAATGGGTGTTAGCTGGAACACAGGAGGTTCCACATAACTATAGGAAGGAAATTCTTCACCGTGGCGGTGACAGAGCACTGCAATGGGCTGCCCAGTGGGGTTAGGGAGTCCCCTTCTCTGGAGACGTTTAAAACCTGCCTGGATATGTTCCTGTGCAACTTGATCACTATTTTATCAGTAACAAGATCAGTTTAGCTTCTACATAATGACAGAAAAAGGGATGTAGCAATACCTTGAACCCAAGGGATTTTGCTCACACTTTTATTAAATTGATCAGAAAGTCTCATCTAAGCTATACATAGTTGTTTATAACATTTATAATTATATATGTACTACAGGATATAATACAAAACTATACAGTACACATTCTATAGTATAAAATACATTGTATACAGATAAAGGTACAATTTAGCATATAAATATATATTTATATGTAATTTAGACATATTGTATATACCACCTTATATTAGAAAAAGTCTACCAACACACTTGCAGTCGGTGTGCCGCTCAGGTGTGAATTTGCTTTGGGTTAGGTGAGGTGCCCTTTGTTGAGAACAATCCTAGGGACTGCAAAAGACAGGTCGGATTTTGAGTTTGCAGCCTATTGTCACCCACCCTTTATAAAAGTGGTCTTTGCTGTGCTTTCATCTTTTTATCTGTTTGCTTTGGAAGTATCTTCTCTGTTCTACCACGTTCTGAAAGCTTTGCTCTGTTTCCCATCTGCTGTCTCTGAGAGCTGAAATGCAGAGCATTTGTTGGTGGAAACATGAAGCTTTTTGCCACAGTTTCCCTCAAATCCATCTCACTAGTCACACACAAACTGAAACGGGTCTGTTTTCATCAGCCTCAGCATCAAGCCTCTGTGCTTTCTCATGAGCCCTCTCCAATATTTTAAGACAAATGGGAGTGGGAAACAAATGATGTGACTATTAATTCCAGTTTTCTTGTTCAGATGCCAGCACATCAAAAAAGATCTCCTGGGCCAGAGCACTTTATCATGTTATCTAGAGTAATATTTGTTTGTGAATTACGCTTGGCCAATTTGGTGTCTTGGTTTGGTCACATTCATGTCCTTGATCACTGAACTCTGCCATCTCGTCTTTCATCTCACAGAAAGAAGCCATCTAACCTTTTGGCTGGTGCCTGGCACAATGTTTGCTCTGTTGACCCGGTAGTAGCCAGAGGAACCTGGAGGTCTTGCAGGCGGAGCAAGACCAGCCTCAGAGGGGTCTGTCCCATCAAGCTGGACTATCTCATCCTTTCCTTAATGACCATGCAAATAGCACAGTAACCTCAGATGATGTAAGCTATTCCACTTCATGTACCTTAGCAGGTTAACAACTTGCTGCTTGTCCCAAGCTGCATGAACACAAAAAATCACTGATTCAGAGAAAAAAAAAATGATTAATTTTATTTCTGCCATAAAATGAACAAGTGAATGTATGAACCCACCAAAATGAGAGTAGGGGTAAAATGAGGACTGTAATTAAAGACAGAAAAAACCCGAGCACATTCCTCTCTCTGCAGTCCCACTTTGTCAACCCTTTCCATAATTTGTCTTCTACAGTTGCTCTGATTTCTTCGTTTCCCTGATAAAAACGAGTGGACTTTTTTCCTCAGAAACTAAACAAACAGATAACCTACGTTCCCATGAGAAAGCAGCCCAAGCTCATGAATATCCTCTTATCACTATGAATTCCTTTGAGCTTTTGAGAATTGCACAAGTCCATAAAGCCAAGATTTTAAGAGAGAAAACTACTGTGAACTGCTAAGCGTAGTCAGGCAATATATATGTCACCCTCCTGAGAAATGGGTCAGGATTTAATTTCTCCTTACATGGAAGTGGTACAGGATATTAAAAATAGAAATATGTTTATATGTTGTAGAAGGATGACATCTGAGGACACTGCCTGATTAATTTGATTCACTCATAGTGCTGGTAAGGGTGCTTCGTAATTAAAGCAGCTACAGCTGAAGGATCTACCCATCTTTACGAGAGGGACTGAAGGGGAAGAGGTGTTGTCTGAAGGACAGCAGCTGCAAATTCTTTTTCAAAAACTCCCATGAGATCAAATTTCCCAGCAAATCAGGGTATTCATGAGTAATGCAATATAAGCCACTACTGGCTGCTTTTGAGGCTACTACACCTCTCAAAGTAGGATAGAATGAAATTATACCGTCACTAAACTCGGCTTTCTAGGAAGAAGATTTTAAAACACAGTATGGTTTGTACTAACACGATGTTCTTCAGTCAAGAGTGAGAAGTTTCCCAGGTGTCCCCCAGGGATCAGTCTTGGGTCAAGCGCTGTTCCACATCGTCATTAATTATATCGAAGATGGAATAAAGTGTCTACTCAGCAAATTTGCTGATTCTACCAAACTGGGTAGATTGACCAATTCACCTAGTGGCTGTTCAACTATTCAAGAAGGTTTGGACAGGCTGGAGGGTTGGGGTAGGATGAATTTAATGAGTTTTAACAAAAACAAATGTAGAGTCCTTCACTTGGGAAGAAATAATGGGAGGCAACAATACAGACTGGGTAGTCACCAGCCAGAGAGCACCCCTGGGGAGAGGGGTCTTGGAGTTGTAACAAACTGAATATGGATCAACAATGGGGCCTTGTGGTCAAGAAGAGTGTTGGGATGGATCAAGAGGAGTGTGTCTAGCAGATCAAGGGAGGTTCTTCTACCCCTTTATTCTGCTTTAGTAAGGTCACACCTAGAATATTATGTCCAGTTCTGGTCTCCCCAATTCAAGAGGGATAAAGAATTAATTGAGAGGGTTGAACACAGAGCTGTGAGGATGACCAGGGGTCTGGAACAACTGCCTTATGAAGAGAGATTGAGAACATTGGGAGTCTTTAGTTTGGACAAAAGACGGCTACGAGGGGATGTAATAACTGTCTATAAATACATGAGGGCTGGGCTGGGTGCCAAGCAGAAAAGAATCTTCTCTTTTCAGTGACGTCAGACAGGACAAGAGGTAATGGCTGCAAGCTTGAACATAGGAACTTTCACCTCAATCTGAGGAAAAACTTCTTACAGACAGGGTTATTAAATATTGGAATGGGTTGCCCAGGGAGGCTGTAGAGCCTCCTTCTCTGGAGATGTTCCAGACCTGTCTGGATGCAACTTTGTGTAGTTGATTTAGGCTTTTTAGGCTGTCATGCTTTTCAGTAATTTGTATCCTGCTTAAGCAGGAGGGTTGGGCCCAATGGTCTTTGAAGTCTCCTTCCAACCATAATAAACTGTGTAAACTGTGTGTAAGTCAACAGATAGAGAAGTAGGAGAATGGAATAGATAATGAAATACAAGAACAAATATTTTAAAAGAAAATCTTATTTGACCTGACGTAGCTTTTGAACACCATGGGTCAAGAAACGTGACCAATGAAAGTTGGGTATCCTCATGTTACTGGGCATGGATGGTTCTATGGGTGAGCTAATACCAGTGTAAAATTCAGTCTCCATGAGGCTTTTAGTGGTGCTGATAGGGTTAGGAAAAGGTTGGACTTGATGATCCTGAAGGTCTCTTCTAGCCAAAACTGTTCTATGACTCTGTGTTCCTGAAACATAATAAAAGGAAGCAGAAACATAGATTAGGGTTTACACTTGGATGAAGAACTGAGAAGAGCTAAGATGTGAAGTGAAACCATTTCATTGCCTAAAGGTCAATTGCATTAAAAATGCTGAGAAATGTATGGATGAACTGACTTTGGAAAGAATCACAATCAAGCTAGTTGGAGCCCATCAGGACAGGAAACGTCCAACTATCCTAAAAGACCTTTCTCCAAGACTTTAGTTTTAAAAGTTCGTTTCCTCAAGGCAAGTTATCAGCAAGTGTTCTGTTCAAACATCTTTGACTGTCTTTTGAAAAGGGACACCGCTGATCTGGAGACAAATTACAAGGGTTAGCTCAAGTAGAGTATCTCAAGCTTTCTAGCCCTTCTTAAGCACAGGGAAGGAAAGGAACACCTTCCTGCAGAAAAGAAGGTCATAAAAATAACGATCACTGTGTTAGGCCTCTGCTCTGTCAAAACCACAACACTGACAGCATAACCCTGCCAACAGAAATGTGGATGAAACTATGAGAATAACTGCTGTTATCAAAGAGCTCTGACACTGCTTGGGCCATTTGGATCTGTCAGTGTTCTGCTGGTGGGGAAAACGCTGCTGTTGAGACTTACAGTCAGTGCGCTGACAGGACTCCTTTCTCCTGAAGGAGAGGCTTGATCCCATCATGCAGTACGCAGTAGACATCTCTGCTCTTTGAAGAAGAAACATCAGTCTCTTATGGATGCTTTATCTTCCAGACATAGCAATAATCAGCGTCTAAATCAAGCCCACCACAGACAAACCATGGGTTTCCCAAGCAAGCTGTGTGTGCACACAGATATAACTGGGTCACACTGCACTCTCATACTTACAACTTCCAGTCCCAGTTCTGCCCATGTCAAGCAGACTCTCCAAGTTTATCACCAAAGTGTAAAAGTTAAGCAGCTTTCTGAACAGAAGTCTGTGATTGATCAGGAAGAAAACTGATTTTAACATTAAAAACCATATTGAAGCATCACATTGAGGTCCAGGGTCCAATCTCCAGGGTCTCAAACAGCAGCAACTCCAGCTGAGTGATCTCCAGGTAAGCTAGACAGTCCATCAGTGGAGACTGACTCACAGCCCTCTTTACTGCAGCTTTCATGTTAACGGGTAGGATTTCTCTCTGTCTCTCACTAAGCTAACTATGTTTTACTCATTGGATGTTGTCCCAATTGTCAAATGAGGCAGTCCTGGAAAGAACTTTTATTTCGTGGCTGGAGTTGTAAAACAGTTGAGGAGAAATTTCATACGAGCTACCTTAGCAGTCATGCTGGGAGGAAACCAAAATGAAAATGCAAGTTCTGCCTGGTCCCAGGGGCTCATAAGAAGTCCCCACTGTTTCAGAAGAATGATGTTCTTTGATGTGATGAGGAGTAAAAAAGTTGACCCTCTACCTGTGGCACTGGGTGAGGGAAAAAGAAGCTACCACCATCCTCAGAGTAATCAGGACAGAGCAGTATTTAACCAAATGAAGACAGCCATCACAAAATGTATTTGGTTTCACAAACAGAATGGAAAGAGCAGACTGGTGACATATGTACAAGAATTTACTTCTAAGAAGAGACATCCCAGTAGACTAATCACTATCTGATTGTCACAAGAGTCATAGAATCATTAGGGATTGGAAGGGACTGCAAAATATCATCTAGACCAATCCCCTGCCACACGTAGACCAAGTCACACAGGAACACATCCGGGTGGGTCTTAAACATCTCCAGTGAAGGAGACTCCACAACCTCCCTGGGCAGCCTGTTCCAGTGCTCTGTCACCCTCACCGGGAAGAAGTTCCTTCTGATATTGACGTGGATATAAGGAATGCAATGCAGGTGGCCACAAGGCTTGCTCATACCATTATCGGTAAGAAATCCTGTGATTTTATCAAATAATGGACAGAAGGCCTAGCAGAGAACATGGAAGAAAGGCTGGTGTGGTTAGATGCAATTTGCAGTGCAGGCTGCAAATGAAATGCACAGCATGTAAATATTATTTTTAGAATCATGGATTAAGTACTTAAATGATATCTTGGAAGATGGGAATCAGAGAGTGGGAGTTGTGCTGGAGACACTGCTGCAGCGCTCAGCCAAATTAATGGTAGCGATGCTCCATGTCCAGTGTAACGTGTTTAACAACAGAGAATATGTTGTTTACAAAACGGAGTCAGTTGATGCAGATCACCACAGCTTTCAGTTGGGTGGGCTCATACAGGCTGCAGTGGATAAGAAGTAGTTTCCTTAACCAGTGGAATGACTAAGTTTCATTTTTGGTTTACCTCTGATCCAATTCACATCCTTCTCTGTTTTCCTCTAGCAGACTGAAAATCCTGGGAGTCTAGTTGAACCCAGATGAAGAAAAGGGTGTATTGGACTAGGTGACCTTTCGAGGTCCCTTCCAATCCCTAATGATTCTATGATTCAATGATTCTATGAAAAGGTCAGAATTATATTAGCATGGAATTCTTACTTCACAAAGAAACACATGTGGGTGGACCAAACATAAATAAACTCTGGTTCTCTTTATTTTGAGGGAAATCTTGTGTACCAGTAAAAGCTCTCTCTCTTTTTTCCCCCGGTTAATCCGCTGCTCATTGATTGAATTCACTGGTAGCTATTCAAGAGGCAAATTACTGGATCAAGCAGACATGTTTTAAGCATTGCTAGGAAGATACGGCAGAGTACATGTGGGCATGGGACTGCAACAGCTCTGGTGGAGCAATAAATCGCATAACGCACACGGTCTAGACCTGGTGAATGGCAGCCATCTGCACCTCCCAGCCTGACATTTAAGAGGTGCAGGCTTCCTGGTGCTTTACTCTGTTTTCACAGTAGAAAGCACAACTGGCATTGTAATACTAGGTGCTGTAAAACATCTGCTGGTTAACAGAGTATTTTCTAAACTAAGAATGGCTCGAGCCTACAAATTGCCAGGATCAGACTGTGTTACTGGGACCTCAGACAAATGATGGTCTGATTTTTGCAGAAAAAGTTTTGGTGAAAGTGTTCAAAATGCAGAACAAATAATAAAACCAGATCTTTCAAGTGACCCTCTCTCGTCCTTTCGCTGTCTTTCCAGTGGTTAGAAGAATGACTGACATCTGCATTCCGCTTACAGCATACGCAAAGGCGTTATGTAAAGAACCAGCACAACTCAAACCAGTGTAATTTGATATTTTAAGAAAAAAAAACATTCTTATTGCAAGGATTATGGCAACGTGAGCTGAGGGTGAAGCGCATAGCCACTCACACATTTTGTTTTGCTCACTGCTTCTAGGCAGCGTGGCTCTGATGCTCAGGGCGTCCCCTAATTAATCTTGTAGTTTCTCTGGGACTCAGGCAACTTGAGTAGCTGGTGTTTGTCCAGCACCCAGCACTGGGATTTGTGCTGAAAGCACACGCTGCCAATAATGCATTGTAATGGTAATGACTTCCTAAATGAAGACCTAAATCAAATCTCATGAAATGATGTGAGAGAATGACCAATAATACGAATCATTACAGCTGTGATAGATGTGAGGGTGTTGAAAGTGTACATGGTCACTGCTATTTCTGGAGACAATAATTCTGAGAACTGCCTATTTCCTCTGTTAATGTCACTGGTTGATTAACGTTGGCTCTATCATTCTAACGATATAGATCCAGACGTAATGGCAATCCAGCGCAACACTAAGTTTGATGTGGCAGTTGTGCTGTCTAATTAGGTTAGCAGAAGTTATGGCAGACGAGAATCCAGGAAGACTTCAAGTGAGTTTATTAATTTGATAGAAGAAGCACAGAGTTCCTTCCTTGTTTCCTCCTCTCAAATCCACAGCTGGGCCAGTAACTTAATGCAAAGTTAATTTAGTCAAGGTATTTGAGAGCCACTTGGCTCTGTTTTTGCATTCCTCTCTTTGTCCCTCACAGAGCTCTTTGAAGTGTTACCCTGTGATGTGGATGTTGTAATGAGCCTGTTTCTAAGAGGATCAAAGTAGTAGAGGTGCCCAAAGCAGCATCACACACACACACACAACAGAGAGCCTGTTAACGAGCAAGAGGGACATGGCTGCCTTCTCCCCACAATACAAAAATTGTTTCGTTTCGTCGGCAGCCTGGTAGCAGAAAGGAAAAACCTCAGAGAGAAGAGATTTGTCCAGCTGACTCTGCCAAAATGCAACAGTTGTCACTTGCTCTGTGCTCCCTCATCACCTAATGAACCCCAAATACCTGTGGCCGGAGCTGGAAGGGGAAGCGGCCGCCGGCACAGACACGGGCAGGACAGCAGCCCTGTGCTGGAGGAGATTCCTTTCCCATGGATATGAAAATAGAAAGCAAACATACAGCAGGAAGCTGTGGCAAATGCTGTGGAGTGAGAAGACAGCTTGGAGGAGGAATAGTGGGGGAAGGGTGGGAGAAAAAAAAGGAGTGGGAGAGAGGACTGGACATGTAAATTATGTGCCAGGAAATGAATTCCTTACAAGGTCCCTCGCCAGAAGCTAAATCCTAGCAAATGTGAGCCGCCTTTTTCTCCCCCAACCCTTCTTTCACTCTTTCCACTCTTCCTCTGAGGCTCAGGGAGGAAGGAGCAGGGACAGGAAGACAGGCGGTGCAGAGTTTACTTACTTATTGTGTGACTGAGGTGCTACGTGATCCAGCTTTAACATTACAAGGCATCTGACCCCATAAAAGTGATGACCAGGATAATATCCTGCTTCTCATTATGTGGGGCTTTTTTCAACTCACTTTATTTGGCCACAGGGATCCTTCAGTATGTCCTAGGGCTGAAATACCAGAAGAAATGTGTGTTTCTGTTCAGAGGCTGGACATGCCTATTGCACTGTGGTCAGTAATGAAATGAGGGCTTCGTTTGTTTGACTCGATAGCTCTCTGTGAAAATATTGCCTCTACTTAGGTTTGTGTTTTGGTAGAGAGTCACCTACTGCATCTGCCAGGACTGTATGTTGCTGGCCTGAGCTCAACTTGGGGATCAGATGAGAAGGCTTGTGTTTAAGGTTAAATCCTGCTTGCAGGGTTGGGGTTTTTATTTGGAGTTTAGCAGAAGCCATCTGTCAGAAAGTTCAAAACCTTTGTCTGCTGTACAAAGGACAGCTCTAGTTTATGATACATCAGCAATGTGTGACGCAGAGGGCAGAGTGACGGATGAAACTGGACACAAAGTCATTCTGTAGTACTGGACGTTTACCGGATGTTCAGCATGAAAAGCAGCCCTGACTTCTGACTTCTCGTTAACTCACACGGTTTGGGATACCACACATCCCAGCATGTGCCATACCATGCATGAAACCAGTATCAGTGCCTTGCAAAGTTCTGTGTGCAAAAGCCGTGTGCACAGGCAGATATAAGGAGCACAGTGGGGGTTTGAGGTTTGGGGTTTTTCTACTGATACGTTCTTCTTCTTCACTACCGAGTGTTACTCGGTTCTGGTAACAGCCTGACTCAGGAACAACACCTTTTACACAAGTGTGTTTTGTTTTCCACATGAGCTGAAAGAATCCCTAGGATACTTTGAAACACTCAGCTTGTATTTGGTTGATCTATTTCCATTACCAACACAGGTTAATTATATTAAAAATGAAACCAATGTGTTTTAATTGGGTAACAGAGACCTGCTCTGCCTTTACAAGCAATAATCCCTTAGCAGTGTCAGCTCAAGCATTTTTTGGGTGCATGAGAGTTTGCTGTGCCTTGATATTGGAAATTTTGGGTACAAAATGAAAGTGATGTTTCCCTGAAAGTCATATCGTTAGCTAGTGTCAGATTCCGGCATACTGGTCTCCCAGGTATCTACTGGTTTGGTTTAGTTAGACAGTATCTGGCCTAATTGCTGCAGTCTTTCTCAATGCTGCTAAAATGGAGAGGAGAACATGGTGATAAATAATAGGTTCCACATCTTCCATAAAGTCTTGCATGCAAGATAAAAGAGCTTGTGACGTGTTCATGTATGTCTCTCGAAATGGAAGCTCTCAGGACTGTTAGAAAGCTTTTGGAGCATTCTTTGATAGCCTGGTGGCTTCGTAGTCTTTCTGAGTAGCAGTTTCCTGGGAGTACTGGCTATGTGAAAATGTCCTCCAAAAAGCTCCTTACATTGGGGGAACCTTTTTAGTTGTCAAACTGTCACTGTCTCCACCTACGTGGAGGCTGCAGGACAGTCAAGGTGCCATGAGTGCTGTCAGTGACTTACCCTGAAGAAAAAGCATAAAAGTAATTACCACAGGCTATAAATATATCAGACAATGTTTAAACATCAAACACGCTTGTCTTTCTACAGCTAACTTAAATGACATCTTACTGTCACTACAATTATTGATAGGACACAATTTTTGCAAAGTGATGAGGCACCTAATTATGCTACTTGAATAAATCTGGTATCGCAGTGCCTTCACTCTCAGACTCGTGTATAAATAACAGCGATGGGAAATCAATCGATGATCTCTTGGGTCCCTTCCAACCCCTAACATCCTATGATCCTATGATCAATGCACTTTGGCACTCCTGTGCTACCCAGAAGAAGGAACCGAGATATCTCAGTAAGGCAGTTCTTGTCTGATGTCCTCTCACACAATTTTCCAAAAGTCTGTATTCAGTGAGCATCAAGAAGGATGTTGTATCCTTATGTAGTGATAAGCATTAGTTCTGATCCCACGGCCTCGGGGACTCTCCGCAGCCGTGGTACCTGAAAGCAAGCAATTCTCGAAGCTTTCAGCAGCCTTTTTGAGAAACTGGGCAGAGATAACTACAGAATAACCATAGGCTTGTGACAGGGATTCACTAGTCAAAGTATCATGGTGAATGCCAAAGTCTTGGGGACTTAATGCCAATCTTTTTTGGCATTAACATGTTTTGACTACTGTTGAAGCCAAAGGTTTGCCTACCTTTGAAGGAGCAGAGTAAATTGTGCCCTATGAATTACAGAATAGGAAGTTCAGTGGGCATGTTGGCATGGGGCTGGTGGTTATGCTGTATTACCTCGGTCTCTTCCAACCATAAGGACTCCAATCAACCATTAGAATCAACCATAATGATTCTAAGTTTTTTCAGGTAGCACAAATCGACTCTTGTGAGAGTAACGATGAGAAACAAAGACACAAGGACTTTACTCAAAGTCCTTGTGTGTGTAAGGCTGCATAAACAGTTTATTTAAAACATAGCACAGTGCTGAATACTTCAACTCTCTCCAGTTAAACTTACGAACACATGGCCTCAGAATCATTTTATCACATTTGGTGCTCTTGAAAGGATCAAACTCAGAGCTGTAGATTAATTAAATTTTAAAATAAATTGTACATCTGCCTATTTGAATATTTCAAATTATGCTACAGTCAGTTTAAAACTTAAGTGTAAATCAAGAGCTATTTGGCCAGCTTCTATGATTCTGAAACATTTATAGATTGTTTATGTGGTTTATTTTACTAACAATTCTCCTTTGCATCGTAAAGCATGGAGTTTAACTTTTGAGTGGTGTAGGGGTATCAGGCTAGACAAATCTGTCAGATGAACTGAAAGGGGGTACCTTCCTGCCTAGTGCTGAAACTGCTGGTACCACCATGCTAGATGTCAAGGGGCTCAAGGGGACTGAAAGTGCACAGACTCACATGTTCTGCCCCAAGGCACTTCTAAATACTGAGATTGATGGACCACTGGTCTGGCTCAGCAGAGCATTTCTTCATTTCTTAAGTGTAAATGATAATAATAATAACAAAAAAAAAGTATTTAAAAAAAAAGAAAAATATTGCTTAACTACCTTTTATTTTGTGTCAACTTGTATTTCTCTAAATATAGGAGGTGACCACCGAATAAACATGTCTGTGTCTAGCACTGATTTATAATGCAGGGTCAGGATACAGCCCAAGTGCTACTTTTCTCTTTTCAGAGAACAAGAGCATGTTTTAAGGCGATTAGTAACTGCAGTGTCTTTCCACTTTAAAATATTAATTATTCCTACCAGGGACAAATAAAGAGAACGAATGCAACAACAAATAAGCAACACAATAGTTCTTTTGTGACTGCTGCCAACTCACAAAAGTCTTCTTTTCCTTTCACTCGCTGGTTTGCGTAGGCATTTACTTGCAGAAGGCAAAACACGACTATATAGGTCATTTAAATTCTGAAAGATGAAACTTGGATGACTCAGTGGAAAATCCTCAGAAATAGTCTTGGTGAAGTGGTTTTATTCATCTCATTCTCCTTTTCTCAAGGGCCGACATGCACAAAAGGGAAACATGATCCCTTGCACATGTTCTCCATGAGGACTGCGTGTAGCACAATCATTAACTTAAAACAAGCTTTGCTGACTCTTACTCAAAGGCGCTGCTGAATCCAAGCCAGAGGATTTCAGACTGGCATTTCTCTCTCCCCTCTCACCAGTGAACAGGGTAAGAGACCAATCCTGTTTTGCTGTACCAAGTGTTACAGGGTTCCGGAGGACTTAGGGGATCTGCCCCAACAGCTGTGCTCTGCACCACGGGACACTGTAAGAGTGACCTTCCTTTCTCGTGCTGCTGCAGGCTGAGGATGCTGAAAAACAGCAGGGGATGGATGAGACGGTGGACAGTGCGGATGGTGCTTCACTAGATACTGCTGGCATCATGAGATCCTTCTAGGACCAACCTCTAACCCTTTAGCAAGGGTCTTTTTTTTTTTTTTCATCCTTCAAAGAGGGAGCAACATTGCAATTAGACTTTATATAACATTGTTGTGAATGTGTGAAAATGACTTGATTCTCCTCTGAGAGAATCGGAAACCACAGGGTGATCACATCAGCTCCCAGAGTGACATTTACCTAAGGGCATTGAAATCTGTTTGCAGGGACACCAGCTTTTTATCAGCTGAGGACTTGACAGCAGAATCCCTTGTCCCTCGCAGTCACCAAGCTTTGCTCTCGTGCCCTCTCTGCTGCTTCTGGGTTTTTCAAGGGCTCTGCCTCCTATTCTTCCTTCGACCACTTTTCTCCTTTGTCAGTACTACCATATGGTCCTAAACTTTGACAGGGAAGATCCACCTCCAGATTGAAACAAGTCAAACATATGGAATGCTGTTTCAGAAGTGGGGGGTGAGAATCATCTTTAGATGACTAGTAACCGTGGTTACCGTTTTGTGCTCCTAGGGAAAGCCATTCAGCAGTGATCAATAAAGTAACCTAAGTAGCACTTTTTGGGAAATTGGAAATTCAGTCTTTACAGAAGAGCTTTTTTTTCCTGTAAGAAAGCATATAGTTTTTCATTCAAAGCTAATTTGTCTGTACTAAAAACCGTCTTGGGTCAAATCCAAGCCCAGCAGTTGATTTTCCAGAAAATTAGTATTTTGTGTCGAGTCAGTTCAACTTCTTCCAGGAGCCACTTGAGCTACTCAGATGTCTCATGGGAAAGAGGCTGAAGTATTCCGCTTCAAGCTAGAGTTCCTTGTCTGATTTATCTCCCAAATCCTTCAATATCTTCCCTACAGTTAAACCTCAAAGGTGAACTCCAAAAGTAAATACAGGAATGTTACCTGATGTGGTAAATGTAGAAAGGAGAGAGCCTGGCTTACTGGAAGTGATAAATATTTGATAAGAACAAAAGAATAATTATACTGGAGCAGATAAAATTTCCATTTAGTATACATTTGTGTTTTGAAAGTGGTCAGTAGAAGAGGTAAGAAGATACAAGAAAACTAGAAATTAATTGTTTCTTCTGACGAAATGCCCCAGTTCCAAAAAATGTGCATTTTACAGGACTACCTAAGCTACAGATTACATCCAAAGCATGATGATACCAAACTTCTGCATCCTTGAATTAACATTTCCATCTGTTTTTTAGATCCATCTATACTTTTATCCTTCAGCAGCTTCTGCAGCCATGAAAGCTTCAGTTTAACTATGCATAGTGTGAATAAAGAACTTCTTTGATTCATTTGAAAACTTCTTTTAAGCTGGTATTGGGTGTCTTCCAGTCCTTTCATTGAGAAAGAGCAAATAGTGATTCCTAAGCTACTACGCTAATCATCGTAATTTTCAGACTTCTACCACATTCCTCTCATTGCCTCTTCTGTCCAAGTATCCTCTCCTCCCATGGAAACAGTCCAAACCTTAGACCTCCACAGTCCTCTTTCACTTCCCTTGAACTACAGTCTCTTGAAGCAGTTCAGGGGGTGCAAAACTACACCAAATGAACTGGAAACGAAACATTTCAAAATTTCTAAGGAACAGCTTTGACTTCCTCCCTCTGCATTATTCAGAAGTGAATTCAGTCAGTCCCACAGAGCTTTGAAAACAGTTACAGAGATTTAATCATTGTTCTCACAGTATGAGAACTGCAATTTCAACCAGTTTTGTCACAATTCTCCTAACCAGAGTTGACAAGCTTGTCCTGCTCCATATCATCACCAAAATTAAGGTTAAGTGTGCACAAAATTTACTTAATATCCATAAAAAACTGTTTTACTTAAGGCCCACATGAACACTTTCCCTGCTTTCTTTCCCCCAGTTGAAGTACATTGAGACCAAATCTGTGAGCAAAACCCACTGCAGGCAGTTGTGAAACAAGTTTCCTCCTAAAGCTGAAGTATAAAGCATTAAAACAAGCAAGTAGTACACTTGACTTGGTTTTAGTATTCTCTTTTAACAGAGCAGGTCGCCTTGGTGAGCAAGGTAATGACCTGTGAGTCTAAACAAACTCGATTGGTTTTAGTGGGTTTGACCTCACTGAACAGAGAAGAGAATTTATCATCCGGTATTTTCCTTTAAACAGCCCTGCTGTAACAGTCGAGCCCGAGACAGATCCTTGCTGGGAACCCCTGACACTGTCAGATCAACACTCGACAGTTCTGCACACATGGAGGGCAGAGAGGGTTTGCTCTCTAGAGATTGAAATTGCAAGGTAAACCGAGCGGCGGTGCCGAGGTGCTGGGGTATCTGCATTCGTCAGCCCGCGTTCCTAAGCTAACAACGAGGCGCACGCTCGTTTCCAAGTGTGCTCCTGGACGGCAGGCACAGCACGGCTGCCAGCCCAGCAGTCTGCTCGTCTGCTCTGGAGAGCATCCCCCCTCGCTCCACCAGTTGTAGGCACTTGCCTCTTCTTTTTTTGGTCTGAAAATAAATCAATCTCATCTGCTGCAGTTCAATTTCTTTCTTCTCTGCCTCGGTCCCCCGGTCCTGCTTGCTCTTTGAAAGCCTCTGTCCATTGCACCATATGGCAGTTGAGAGAAGGGCAGAGCTGTGATCCAGCTTGTAACAAAAGAGGCTGCGGTGTCAAAAAGCCTCATGAATGCATGAGACACATTCATGTATAGAGAAATGCCTCCAGCCCTGTCAGGGAGGACTAAAGAGAAGGCTGATAGGCCTGACATCGCTTTCGAGTTGAGAAAGGCAGCAGCTTTCTCTGCAGCTCATCCCTTCCTCCCTCCTGCTCTTTGGTTTCATGCCAAAATCCTATTAGATCTATTAATGACACAAGCCACAAAGTCAGAGTGTGTGGCAGAACAAGAAATTAAATCAAGCCTCCTTATTTACTCCCTGTCACTGATTTTGAGGCAAAATCGTACTACAGAAACAAAACACCACACCAGGCTCTCACAGTGTGGCAAAGAATGAATGAGCGAGTCTTACCAGCCCCAAAAAGGGATGGTGCACACCCCTGTCCTATCCTAGGGTGGCAGATTTGCAGCAGTATTGCAAACCGAACACTTGCAGGACAGCCCTGAAATGCTGCTTTAAATGAGGCTGGGGGGGTTATTTTGTTTCTCAGATTTCTCAAGCTGCTGTTGATGCAAACAAAGGACTGTGACGATGGAAAATGAACTGGACCCATGTGTGCCCACTGACCTGTTACAGAAGACCAGTGCTTAATCTGTTCATACAACAGACATGCAGACTGGCCCTTCCAGAGCGCGCATTCCTTCGCCCCCCTCTCCCTTCTGTGTTTCTCTTCCTCCTGTTCTGCTTTGGCGATGCTTTGCATGCTGCGGTCTCCAGAAATCACTGCAAAATGCACCTTTAGATGCAAAATCAACAAAGTGATTGAGTCCATACCTCTGAAAAACATGCACTGCAAGCTTTTGGCACTGCTAGGGCAGAGGACCAAATCCACCGCTCCTGTGCAGCACGACGCAACAGAATGTATCTGATTAACAAACTGCACTTCAGTGGGGAAGCAGCGCTGGGTGATTTCTGTAACACGAAGGGCTACTTAAGTCGTCAAACTAGAACTGCGTTGCCCTTGCTGCCTCCTCCCCAGAAAGGCCTCTGAAATCACAAATCTCCACATCCCCGGGCTTGGTTAAAGGAACCTGGGCAAGCTTCCAAATGCTGGTCTATGTGACCTTAGCCCAAATTCGGCCGTATTGGTCCCCTGTGAGACAAACCCACAGACATGCGTGTACAGTAACTCAGCACGGCACAGAACAACTCCTATCAGCGCCGTTGGATTGGGTCGCTAATCGGTTTAGGAGCAGTTACTGATGCACGGCAGATATAACTGCGTTTAAACTATTGGCCATTTCTTTCTTCTTGGAATGTGCCCAATGTAAAGCTGTTGGACAGTGCTGAGCGGGGATGTGTACGTTACAAGGGCTATTTATAGGCTCAGCGTGACTCACGGGCAACTGAAAACGAGTTGGTTTCAAAAATAAACTGCAGCTAATTGTGAAATGCAGGGGACACTTGGACAAAACATAACTTCTCAAACAGAGTCCTGTCTCACACTGGGGAGAAAACGCCCTGTTGCAAGCACTGCTCAGGAGTGCCCTGGAACAGCTCTGGGGAGGGAAACCTGCGCCTGTGGTACTGGTAGACTTAATAAAACCTGAGCACAGCCAGGGCTTCTTAAATGGTAACAGCCCAAGCCCTGCTCTGCCGGCCCGCCTTGTGCCGGGATCCTGCTGGGAGGCGGGAAGGCCAGGGACACAGCGGCCATTGAGGCTGCCATTCAGCCCAGCCACATCTGTTTACATGGCCTGTGCCCACCTCTGAAAAGGGTGGTCCCTCCTGCCTCCATTTCATCTCTCTCAACCCTGAATGCCAAGCCGTCTGAAAGCTTTTCTGCTGCAGATCTGCTGTTCCAAGTTTATTTTATGAAGCCATAGCTGAAAGACAGACTAACACATTTCTGTGGTCTGGTTTGGATTTTGTTATCATCTTAGAACAACTGCAAAGCTGTCTAAGCGTATGCAGTTTCAAAATACACTCCAGCGTGTAGAGCACTGGCACCGAACTCGGGGTCTGAATTTTGCACCTAGTCCTTCAGCTGCATATAGTTTTAAGAAGTTTTTCCTATGTAAGTAATTTTATGGCTCAGGTACTGTGGAATCAACACTGACAGCATTCGGAGAAGGTCCAGAAAATAGGTTTTACCAGAAAGCAGTTTTACCTTATGTACAAGCGTGTTGAGAGTCTGCTGCTTTACTGTCCACTCTTCACTAAGCAGTTAATGCAGAAATGTTGTGAATATGCTAAACCTCAGTGGTTCTGCAAATCTCAGACTAGACATCACTTTGCACAGCAGATACTTTGCAGAAATCAATACATGTAAGGACGTTTTAAATAGTTGAAGACAAACAGACCTACCCCACATTTTTATCTGAATCGAAGCTAAAACTGATAGTAAAATTGTGCCTTCCTCAGAGTGTGTCAGACACTCGACTGAACTGCCCAGGGCAGTGGTGGAGTCCCCACCCCTGGAGGTGTTTAAGGACAGACTGGACGTGTCCCTTAGTGCCCTGGTCTGGCCGATGTGGTGATGCTAGGTGCCAGGCAGAGCTTGGTGATCTCAGAGGTCTTTTCTATCCTCAACAGTTCTGTGATTCTGTGACTCAGAGGAAGCCCAGTTCCAGATCTATGGCTGACAAAACTCTGCATACTAGCAGCGTGATGCAGTGCTGTGTAGCAATATACAAACAGAAAGCAAATGTTGAGAATTCAGCATCAGCAGGATTTGTCTCCAATGATTAACTGCATTTCATGAACTCACAAAATTTTTGCCTGAATAAGAAATGCAGGCTCCTTTGCCTGCCAAAGCCATTACGGTAATTGTACCGGAAAACTGCCAAGTCTGCAAGTGTGCTCAAAGTCATGTTGGAACTGCCACGCTGGTATCACGATGCAGTGTACACGTAGCACAGACGAAACCCTGCCACTTGATTACAAAGGGTACAGAGGAAAACAAGACTGTGTGTGGCTTATGAACTATCAAATGACAGAAAATGAGATAAGAGGGTGAAAAACATCAAAAAAGGTAGGGGTGAAGATGACTGAGATACAAAGACTATGTGCTTGTTGAACATGCAGCTCAGTTTGTACCTGCTGGCTTTCAGGTACCAAACTGTATGCAAGATGAGCTGACACAAGCTGCTTGTTTTCCTGATGGTACTCTTCTAGGTTCATTAGTTAGCATGATTATGTAAAAATGGTCTGAGCAAAAACTTGCCTGTTCAGTATTGAACTTGCTCAGTGATGTCTGCCACATTGTTTTGAACATCTCTTGCATGAAGTTTTTTAATCAAACATTTTCTTTATGCATAAAGCAATGATTTACTGAAAGGTCTTGACATAACCAAGAACCTGTTTAAGTTGAATGTTCCCTTTCTTCTCTCTTTTTTGTTTAATATAACTATAAGTGGAGTGGCCTAAATACAATGGACAAAGGACAGAAAAATCTCCTTTCTCATTCTTCATGTTTCACTACAGTACAAGAAGAGAGAATAGAGAATGAGAATCATAGAACTTACAGGGTTGGAAGGCACCTCTAAGGGTCATCTAGTCCAACCCCCCCTACAACAAGCAGTGACAGCTCTAACTGCAACAGACTGCCCAGAGCCCCGTGCAGCTTGACCTTGAATGTCACCACATCTCTGGGCAACTTGGTCCGGGGATCCTCCACTCTCAGATTAAAGAACTTTTTCTTAATGTCCAGCCTAAATCTACCCTCTTCCAGCTTAAAACCATTACACCCCATTCTATTGTTGTACACCCATGAGCACTGTGGTTAAGTATGGACTGGCAGTCAAAGGGCTCTAGGGTTGCACAGATTTGTCAGACTGCCCTAATGTTTGATCCATAATGTGCAGCCCACTGCCTATGCCACTGGAAACAAGGGCAATGAGTGGCACCAAGCCATAAACTGAACACCTTTAGTTTGTGACTTTATACAGTCACTACAGATCTACATCCCAAACTTCATCCTTTGCATGTTCTGTTGTACCCAAACATCACAGCCTAGCTGGTGAAAAACTACTGTTATCTGAGATATGTCATTCAGAAGAATCACACAAACACTCAGTGAAACCACAGGTAGTATGAACCTACACGTGCTCCCTAGAATAGGAGTCCCCGAGAAAGACTACAGCCTCACCATGCTCACCTCCTCTCTGTTCAAGTCCCAAAAAGCTTTGCCAGTGACACTGGTGGGGCCAATATTACCTTGCAAGGTCAAGATTTACAAAAGAAAGAGCTTGCCTGACCATGTAAGCAAAAAACATATAAAATTTAGCCTCTGAAATATAAGTCATGCACTGCAGCTCTCTGAAAAAAACAGGCATCAGAAGGCAAACAGGCAACAGGAGAAAAGCAGAGTTTTATCAAAGCTGTAGCGTAAAGTCGGGTTATAAACTCAACTAGGTTTTTTTCTTCTTCTGCATTTATCTTGCACAGAGAATAAAATGCTACTTCTGCTGAAGAAAACAGAGTCATTTAGGTTTATAGCTACAAGTTAGCAGAGTACGACCAGCTGAAAATTCAAGGTAGACAAGCATTTTTTAAATCAAAGAAGCATCGCAGAAGAATAACTGCTACTGTAGTCTGTATTACGTTTGCATGCAGGCTTCACTGGCTCTTTGCCTTCACTCTCCCACTCCCTCCTGTAGTATATTTTTAAACTATTATAATCAGTGCTGTTAATTTAAACACAGGCTAGTCAATTATTTGGGTTTATTGATTTTGATGCCGTTGAAACACAGCCTATAGCCCTCACAACTATTGCAGTCATTTATATATCTACTGAGCAAACATCACAAATACAGAGGAAGACACACCTCAGCAAGAACTTTGGGCAGGTGTTTCCTCATGTGGTGACTGGAAGAGCTGTCTGAAGTAGTATTTCCTAGAGGATTTTCACTTAGGAACAGAAGCAAACTTGAGCAAGACATCCAATAGAACACTATGTGGTGAAAATGAGGAAACAGATCCCCTCTCCCTGTTCACAAGTTTACATCTAACCCCTTCCTCCTAATTGGAGTAAACACATGTGAGACACCTAACGGTTTCTAGACTGCACCGCTTTCTTTTCACAATGGACATAAACTTAATGATGTCTTTTGAAAGGGCCTAAAGTAAACTTCTCAAAGGGAATATTTCCATTTAACCCAGCAGAAGGCTTTTTTTTTCACCTACAAAGCCCCACTACAGGATTCTTCTCACAGAGATAACACTGCTAGATAATGATGACTTTCACCATGCTGCCTATTGTAGATAAAGACCCTTTAAGCTGTGTCTGTCTGGGTGCTTATGTGCCCTACTTGAACATTTGAACCTGCTGCTTGAAGGGGAGGGGACAGAGGAGAAAGGTGAAAGGACTATATAGCATTGCTAATCCCTTGAGCCATCTGGTGACTTGAGGCCATGCTTTAGATTATGCTTATATTGAAAACCTCTTCCTTTCATTCAGTTCCCTTCCCTGGGCCAATTTGTCACTGAATTCTTTTGCTGTGTTAGGATTTGTACCAGTTAATCATGGTGAGGATAAATTGTTCTTTCCGTAAATACAGACATTGGAAAGAGATCATATTTTTAACTTGTTTCTCCCCCCCCCCCCCTCCCCCCCCCCCCCCCCATTTGCAGGGATTTTTAAAAGTTGTTGATATGTCTGCACCAAATTGTGCTGAAACAAAGGCTGTTTGTCTTTGGTAAAGAGGGAAATGCTAACACTGTTAGCAGGGTTTGAAAGAACTAGGTGCCATCCTATAATTCATCTATCGGAGACATCGCTTGCTACCTTAACTATCCATGAACCTATCCGTAACCTCGCTCGCACGCCACAAGCCTCTTAGACCTGCTCCATTTCCATCGACGCCCATACAGCACATTGCACGTGACACCAGTCCAACAGGGCGATGATTTCCTAGAGCGTACATGAATTTTTGATTCATGGACACGAGCAATTCTGCACTAACCCAGAACAGTCTCTTCTCTTCTCCAGAGCAGCAGTGAGGCTTTGCAGCTACTGGACTTCCTCAGCTTTCCTACGCGCTCGGCAAAGTGGCTCTTCAGGACTTTGCAGTTAACTCTCAACAATGTGCAGCCCTACCCGCTATTTCTCGTTCCACGCATAGGATCATCTTTTGTATCCTGCTCCCTGGGGTAGCTGCTAAGCTTTTCTCTCATAAATGGGCCAACTCTGCGCGCTGCAAGTGAAATCGAGTTCTGCGGTGCACTCTTTCCATATATCAGCTAGTGCTCTGTGCTCCTCTTCTGGCCAGATGACAGATCTGCTTTGTGAACTTGCTTTCTCAGATAACCTGACCTATAAAAAGCCAAAGCTGTCCTTCCACTGTTGGATCCATCTCTGAACAGCAGAATGAGAAGGGAAAATTCCAAAGCACAACAACAGCAAGAAAAAGCAGATCAAAACAACTGAGGAATTAGCAGACTCTGGAAGACCCTTGGAAGCTGAAAGCATGAGTGATCTTTAAAAAGTGAGACAGGGAAGTCAACAGCAGTTTGACAGCCGAGTTTACACTGGTGGGGAGCTCAGCCCCACACAGCTGCTTGCTCACTCCCCTGCAGCAGGATGGGGGAAAGGAATGGAAAGGGTGAAAGGGAAGAACCTCTTGTGTCAAGATGCAGACCGTTGTTCAGCAAGGAACGGCAAATCTTCACGCTCAAGCAAAGCAAAATAACGAATTCACTTTGTACTTCCCGTCGGCAGGGAGGGGTTTAGCCTTTTTCATCGGGCTTAACGGTCACTTGGGAAGACAGACTCCACAACTCTAAGTAGTCCCTGCTTCCTTCCTTCTTCCCTCAATTTTTACTGCTGAGCACGGTGTCACACAATACGAGATACCCTTACACCTGCTGGAAGGGGTCACTTGTTCCCCCTCCCAGACTCTTGCACAGCCCCAGTCTCCTCACAGGTAGGTCTGAGAGAAGCACAACAAGGCTGAGACTCTCTGCAATCACTCCTCAACAAAAGCCAAAATACAGTTTAGAGCTCTGAGGCACTAATTTGACCCAGTAATTATAAATTAGGGTGCAATATTGTTACCCCTGGCCTGCATCAAAGCAGCGCCCACTCAGCCAGGGTCCTCTTGTCCATCCAGCTCCAGCATCTATTAAGATTACTTTCTGATTTTCAACTGGTACAAAACCAATTCCCACTGAAAGAAATCTGAACTGACACACAGGCCAGCCACTGGAACACATAATGATTTGATTTTATTTCTATTAACTTCTCTGCAATAGCTATTCTGTGTCAAATATTGCCACTTACATCTTATCAAACCCCGTGATAATCCCTATTGTCAACTGTAAAAGTGGAAGGAACTCCAAGGTAAATATATTTTCATCAGGACCATTTCTTGAGTCCAAGGGCAAAACAGCATTGGTCAATAAGAAGAATAAGGTTATTGAACAACAAAAGGTATGAGAAACAAAAAATGCTCAATTTACAAAGCAAAAATGAGCCACTAATTGACAGGAGCTGCAAAAACCCCTCTCTTGTTGGCTGGTTATTCGGCTGCGGATTCTGCTGCTCTGTCCTCTGAAGCATCTGGTCCTGGCCATTACCAGAGATCAAATAAGAGGACCAGATGGCCTGTTGGTTTCACTCATTACAATAGTATGACTGCTGAAATGTAAAAGGTCTTCACAGAACCAGAAGGAGAGCATTTACCTCTGAATGCCTGAACTCCTAAATGGGAAAAAAGAGAGAGAAAAAACAGCGAAGAGAGAGTTGCGGTACCTCTGTGATTTCAGGAGAACGGCGACCCAGTTTGCCTCTGGGATGCTTTGGAATAGACGAAGTGAAATTACTTAGGAGCTTTTCTCACTGAGGAGGACCTGGCCTCAGCAAGTCTTTATAATGTCGGTCTTATATTACCACAAAATACTACACTGAGGGTGATTTGGGAGGTTGAAGCAGGAACTACGTGGTGTAACCTGGCAGGACAGTGCCATATCGACCCTTTAGGATTGTGTTATATTCCTGAGTCTAAATCAAGGTGTCTATGATTTAAAACCACTCTGTATGACACTGTGGGAAGGACTAGTAAGGGTTAGGTGGCTGAAGAAGTCATATCCAAGAGGAGGAAAAAATAGGCATTTTAGCAAAAGGGAGTCAAGGGAGCCTCAGAAAGGGCTGAATGTATTGTTTTGCTTCCTCCTTCAGGCTTCAGTCTTTTTGATGTTCTAGGCATGTGTCCTCATCACTTTAGTTCTCCTTCCTAAAAGTACAGTCACAATAAAAAAAACCCGTGGGCTTGACAGATGCAGGCTAGCTGAAATCAAGTGAAGCAGCCCCATAAAGGCAGATAGACATAGTGCTGAGGGATGTGGTTTAGGGGTGACCTGGCTGTGCTGGCTCAAAGGTTGGACTTGACAATCCTAAAGCACTCTTCCAACCAGTGATATTCTGTGTTGTTTGGGCTTGATTTATGATTATAAACTTCCAGAACAGCATTTCTTCCTTTCTCCTTCTAGTGTCTCTGTAAAAGTGGCTTTCAAGAAGCCTGCTCCTGAAAGCACCACCAACTTAGCAGCAGAGGTCCATGACCACTCAGATTTCTCCATTTAGGAGTCTGAATATAATTCTTTTCTGAGGCTTCTGGTTTTCATCCATTTTCAACCTTTATCTACAAATTATTTGTATTTTGGTTGCTACTTCCTAAATGCAAATATCAAGAGTTTTAAATGTTTGAAAATTTGGATTAGATAGGATCCATTTCAAGTTGTATGTATCCTGAGATCATGTGTCTGGAAAGATGCTTAGGGAAGGAAAATAAGAAGAGTTCAGGAGAAACGAGAATGACTCCAGTGGAGGGCTATGAGGA
The DNA here is from genome assembly GCA_013400115.1 of Rhinopomastus cyanomelas. Lineage (NCBI taxonomy): Eukaryota > Metazoa > Chordata > Aves > Bucerotiformes > Rhinopomastidae > Rhinopomastus > Rhinopomastus cyanomelas. The sequence goes on from VXBP01007797.1 coordinate 414,593, forward strand.
TGATGAAGGGACTGGAATAGCTGCCTTATGAGGGAAGGCTGAGAGACCCGGGGCTTCTTAGTATGGAGAGAAGACTGAGAGGAGATCTCATTACTATCTATAAATCCATCAGGTCTGAGCATCAAGAAGGCAGGGACAATCTCTTTTCACTTTTGCCCTGGGATAGGACAAGGGGCAATGGATTTCAGATCGATCACAGGATGTTCCACCGCAACACAAGGAAGAACTTCTTTGCTGTGAGGGTGACAGAGCCCTGGAACAGGCTCCTCAGGCATTTCTGAGTGGTCTAGCCTACTTTTAGTCCTGCTGTAGCAGTGGGTTGTACTCAGTGAGGACTCAATGATCTTTGGAGGTCCTTTCAAGCCCAACACTGTGTGATTCTGTGACGTACAGTGTCATTTGCACCGGGAGCTCCACAGATGACATCCTGTCTGTCTTGAGTCTTTTAGAAAGACCTACATTGTACTGAAAAACAATTATTCCTGATACAGACCAGCAAAGTACAACATTACGCCCTATGAACACGTAAGCAATGGGAAATACGCTGTCGCCTATGATGTAATGCTGATATATGCTTCAGCTGAAGATCATCAATCAAAATCTTCTTTGTAGAAAAACATGAAGTCTTCAGCAGCTCTTAGCCTTTTGTAAAATATCCCTATGCAAGCGAAGATTCTCTGAGTACCAAGGCCAATCTAAAAGGGAGGCAATGAGGACAGAGCCGTGAGGTTTGCCAGCCCTGTTGGAAAGTCGTGGTGATCATGTGGCAGGGCTTGGGGCCAACTAGATCATGATGCATATCCCATTTTCTTCAGGCAACAGGGGCTATAAATATTCATACGAGGACACTGAAGAATCACATTTCCATTCCATTACTCCGTAGGATGGATGTTGGTGCCTAGTTTTCTATGTGACCCAAGAAAAGCCCTAATAAAAAACACAAGAAAGTGGATTTGTTATGTGAATTTTTCTGTTACTTCCCCTTCTCTTTACTAAATGAATAATATTTCCAGTGTGCAATTTTCAATTATAGTCAGGGCCAACTCGTGGAGCTCAGGATAAAGTGATAGAGGCAGTGAAATGTGAAATAATAGATCTTAAAACTAGCTAGTTCCCTGGATGGCAATGTCATCAAACTAATTTGTGCTGGATTCTTTATCACTGCATCATGTTTAATTTTCAGGAGGGTGGAAAAGGGGAGAGATTGAGTTTAAGAAAAGGTCATGAAGGGAAATGTCTTCAGAAAAATCCCCACTAAATCACACATTCATTACCAATGTGTGAAGGATGTAACAACTTGTATGTCAGCGGGATGGAGGCACAAAAGCTTTCCTGGAAACCTGTGGACACTCACGGGTTTTCCAGTAAACGGGAAATAAATCCCGAGGATCATAGCTGGGCATGACAAGCAATTCAGATGTGTTGTCATATTTTTTTGATGAAAAACTGAACCAGCAAAAAGAAAGAAAAGGGAAAATGGATAACATCTGCTTTTTTCTGGGTACCAGTGAAAGAAAGACACAATTCTGCTTTTCTTCATCATGGGTTTTTCATGAGGGGCTGAATTCCAATCTACTGGCAAGGAACAAGTAGTCTGAGTGGTAATCTATTTTGTCTAATTCAGTAATCTTGGCTCTTACAATATTTAAATAATGGGCAGATTGCGTGAATTTCTGCACTTCGCATTCCACATCGGCTCCCAGGGCTCCTTCTGCAGTCACTCATAAAGCCTAACAGAAAACACAGGAGGGTACTCGCTGCCTTCCCAGTTGCTCAGAGACAGTGTTTTAAGAAATAAAGTGAGCTGTGGACATGACTCCTTCACCTCCTCAAGTTAAGGAAGTTTACTTTCCCAACCACACAATAACAAAAGGGACTATCTCTCCCAAAGTTCCTATTTTGCTCTGCAGCAAAGCCATAGTGCTAAAATAGCATGAGAAGTAATATTCCCCATGTGGGAGTCCAAGGGCCAAAAGGTGTTTATATTCTTAATAATATTTATTTATTTTCATGGAGAAAAGCAGTTCCTTTTTGTGTGTTGGGTTTGCCACATTCTTGTAAGGGTCGCTCTCTGGTGAAGCCGTAGTTCTTTCGTTAGAGATGATCAAACAGCACTGCTTGCATACTGATATTCTCTGTGCCTTCCTAGCACCCTGTGCTCTGTGCAGCTTTGACTGCACACAGCTCCTCTGCTTGTGCAGGAGTCACCCAGGGTGTCTCACAAAGCAACGAGAGGAAGTATCTTCATTGCCACATTTATCCATCGCTGATTAAATAGAAACAAAAGGCAAAACAAAAATCCCTACCCTTGACCAAGCCCCCGTCACCCAGACCGACAGTTCTGTTCCCATGGGCCTTCTGAGGAGTGACCCGTTCAGCAGAGACATGTCTGTTGGGGTGCCCAACCACATCATTTGTCATACCCATCAAATAAGGGCAGTAGTGTGAAGAAATCCTGTGCTCTTTATCTTGGTTTCCCCTCTGCCTGCCAGCATGCTTCTGGAAAAAGCCATATTACCAGGACTTTGGCTTTGGAAGGCAGTCAGTCACCTCTTCTTGTGAAAACCAGGGTGAGAAGAGAGGGAGAGGGAGAGGGAGGGNTGTTAGTATCTTATCACACTGTTTCATGCAGAGTTCTCCCAGTCAGTCAGGATGATGCACTTGGAGGGAAGCAGAGAGACGTGTGTTGAATTCTTTTAAAAAAGACTTCTGGTTTAATTACTAAAGCAGTGCTATCACACAGAGCATCTGCAGGGAATTGCTTAATTTTATGCTTTTTCTTTGGTGGTTGGGGACTGCATTATGAAATATAAATGTGTTCTTTTATGTCTTGAGACTATCTTCAGAGGACCCTTCCTTTTTACATCTATTTCCTTCTGCCCTCTTTTCTCTCTGTTTTGTCCATGGTGGTAGAGCTTTTGGGGAGAGGAAATATTATTAGAATTTGTCAGAGAGGCGTTTCTGGTATCTTTTCCCTCAGAACTGTGACAAATGTGTTATTAGAAGGGATCTCTCCTACTTGAGTCCTCACTGGAAGGTTCATAAATGCAAAGCAAAAATTCTATTACCTGCCCTAATTCTGGAGGGGATAACAGCCAGAGCTTTGTAAAACCCCATGTAATATCCAGTTAAACTTTCTAATGGGATACATCTGCAACTGGCAGTATTTTCTGTGCAATGTTTCGGACACAGGAAATGTGTAAGAAGATACATAAGGAATCAGTGTTTTCAGCTCCTTTATTTTTTAACAATTTAAGAACAGCACTGCAATAATGCTGTAGCTTTCTCTGCCTAAAGCAGCCTTTCATCCTTTCATTCACTTGCAGCGATTCTTCCTAGTTTGGGCAAAAGCAAGCAGGCTGAGATTATAAAGTTACTGATACTCTGACAACACTTAGGAACTGAAACCCCCCTTTCAAAAGGGATCTGTGACATGCCTGGACTACAGCATAAACTCAGCTAATTGACACTGGGGCCCAAGCATCTGGGTTAGCTTAGCAGCAGCTGTTCACAGACACTTTCTAAAGCCATCCCCGTGCTTCTGTGCTCTGCTGTTCCGCTCCTGAGGGTCTGGCACTAAATTTCTGAGGACACCTCTTGCATGTTGTAAAGCTCAGCTGGTCTCTGGGTAGCCCCCAAGCCATCCTGGGGACAGAGCAAAGAAAGGAGGGTTTGTAGGAAGTGAGTTGGGGGGTGTTGCTGCTTGCAGTTTCAACATACCGCAGTACTACCATGGGAGACAGCATGGATAGGAGTAGGAGGAAGGTAAGATAACCACACCTGGCAAAATTACTCTCTGTTGCTGACATGTGTCTTGGTGTATGAGTGGGAATGTGGGGAGCAAGACGAAAAAGAGTGTGCTAATGCTGTAGTGAGCACGGATCCCAAAGGACTTCTGACTTATTGAAAGGCAAACACTTTGGCTGACGAATCCTCGGAGACGATGTCACCAATAATGTCACCAATTACACTAAACTTCTCTAAAACTGAGAGGGGGTAGAAGCACTATTTATTCATTTCAGAAAACACAACTGATAGGGCATCACAGAGCTAAATATAGAATCACAGAATCATAGAATCATTAGGGATTGGAAGGGACCTCGAAAAATCATCCCATCCAATCTCCCTGCCACAGCAGGATCACCTAGACAAAGTCATACAGTCAGTCAGGATCATCCAGTTCCAACTCCCCCACCATGGGCCGGAACACCCCACCCTAGATCAGGATGGCCAGAGCCCCATCCAGCCTGGCCTTAAACACCTCCAAGAATGGGGCCTCCAGCACCTCCCTGGGCAACCCATTCCAGGTTCTCACCAATCTCAGGGCAAAGAACTTCCTCCTCACATCCACTCTAAATCTACCAATCTCCAGCTTTGCTCCATTGTCCCTAGTCCTGTCACCACCCACCATCCCCAGCCTTTTTGTAGCTCCCTTCAGATACTGGAAGGCCACAATAAGGTCACCTGGGAGCCTCCTCTTCTCCATACTGAACAGCCCCAACTTTCTCAGTCTGTCCTCATAGGAGAGGTGCTCCAGCCCTCTGATCCAGGTCAGAGAGGCATATCCTTCTTACTCATTGTTTTTATCCACATAAATCTCATTGTAGTAATTCCAGAGATGAAACAAGGACAGGGAACTGCACCTACTCAAGTTGTAAGACATCACATCTGCTGTCAGGTTGTTTCCTTCTCAGCCTCCTCAGTCTCTGTGTTATCACTACTTAGAGGATCGTCAAAACAAAGATGCTGATACAGTAAAAATGCAACTTCTGCACCATGTCAGTCATTAAACTATCTTGAAGGGAGAGCACAATTCCAAAGCTAAAAAGGCTTTAAAGGCGGTGACGCTAAACAGAGATGGCACCAACAAGGCTAAGGTCCAGATCTATTGTGCTTATTGACAAGGACAAACATATCACAGCTTCTGGGTGACACTGCAGGAATTCGTAAACAGTTTTGAAATGTATAAACCTTTATCAAATTTATAAAAAATGATGAAATTTTAAAATCTATAAATTTTGAAACATTTATACAAAGAACTGAATTTCTCCTGAAAGTCATCAGCCACCTGGCCCAGCTTTGCAGTGAGGTCAGCTCACACATGAGCAGAGCTGCACCCAGCTAGCCTGCCTGTGCACAGAGCTCTGTCAGACATCAAGGGCTACCAAAAGCAATCAAGATAATTAAAATAAGGGCGAGAGGGAAGGATGCAGTGAAGGCACTGTGTTTTTATTCAAAGGATTTAGTTCTAACTTGGCACATAGTTCCTCCATGGGACAGGACAGATCCATCTTGACAGCACAGTGTTTAGAGGGAAACCAAAATGTGCAGCCACACACAAGTGACTTGCTAGGTTGCACATTTCTGTGTGCACAGCAAGGACAAGGAGAACCCCCTTGGGTGACTGTGTAATGGAACTTTGCAAGTCCATAGATGGATTCATTACTTTGCAGAGTATTCAGCAAAAACTAAACAGGCTCTGTCAGCACTGAAGACAGTGTGATTTCATAACAAATGCGGTTCAGAACAATGTGCTGCTTGTGAGGCTTCAGAGCCTGACTCTGCTGTGCCACCAGGGCCGCAGGCTCAGAAATCCAGACCTAAGTGTTTGGGAGATGCTTCTAGCAGAAACCTGGATCTAGACTACTTGTGACAATACTTAATTGCGGGGGGAAACTGTCATCCTCAACAAGAACTTTATTTCTCCAAGCTAGAAAAATACAGTGTAGGATATCTGCACGTTCACTAGGAATCAATGCTGGGTGCAGTGCTAAGTGGAATTTTTGGAAGATTTGTATTCAAAAAACTTTAGGCAGGATCCTACATTCATATTGCCCCCCATGAGAAAGCTTGGTGATAATACAAAATTACCTGAGGTAGTCAAACTAAAAAGGCAGTTGAGTTGTAAGAGAGACTCCTCATTTTTAGCATCTAAATAATAAAAACAAGTAAATAAAACAATAAACCCCTCTCTCCCTGTACATGTAACAGCTGATAAACATATCAGCTCTGCAGTTTGCCCTGTTGATTAGCACCTGAACAGGTGAACCACTTCCCTGCTCTCTCTTCATAGCTTGGGAAAACATCCAGTACTGGTGGCTGTCAGTGGCAGAAGAATGCCATAGGATGGCTCAAGGAAAACACTAATAACTGAGAGTCATAGAGCAGGTGCTTTAGAAAGAGTGGCTGTAAAAAAAAACTTGTAAGTGCAGTTTGCAGTGGAGACCAGCTGCAGAAGGGACTGTCAAATCAGTCTTTATTTCTTCCAAATGGACACAACACCACTTGGCAGTTGTCTTCCTGTCACACTTGGTCCTTCACCAAGGTTTGAATCATCCTGTGTTGTGGTACTCAGCTGTCATCACTCCTCTTCAACGTGCCTGCCTTTGAGAGCTGCTGTTGCGGGTTATGCGTTACGCCGGTGCAGTGCTTTGAGGTCCTGTACAGTACCCGCTGTGACACCAGAAAATGTTTAATAAAGGCATTTGAAATTAACTTAGTGGTGCTGAAGATGATGATTTCCCATTCTGCTACTCAGCCCACTCTATTCAGCCGTGTAGGAAGCACTGGCTGTTTAAAATTTTTGTGCATTGCTATGACAACACTTGTCCTCCAGCAGCCCCTTACAATGGTGCACAGACACGCATTCACTCTTCAGGCGAGCTGCACACTGCTCCTGAGAATTAGGGCTCTGATCCCTTAATGAAATGCACAGCAAACCCCCATCACCTTTCACTTGACTCCTAAGCACATTCCGGTTTACTCTGCAGCATTTATTTAGCTGACTACCTGGCCTGTAGTGCAAGACCAGATCTCCCACACACGGCCACTCAAATCACTGCATGGCACATTGTGACTTCACATGGGTGACTGAGGGGGTCCCACATCTGAAAATCATCTCTTCCTGCATCACAACCTTGGAGCAAAGGGTAGAGAGAAGAAGGAGGAGGAGAAATACTACACATGCTGTTTTCATCAGTCATGTCAGGACCACTAGATGGGTAAGGAACTGACTTGATGGCCGCACGCAGATAGTGGTTGTCCATGGATGCATGTCCAGATGGAGGCCAGTGACAAGCGGAGTCCCTCAGGGATCAGTCCTGGGACCAGTCTTGTTCAACATCTTTGTCAGTGACATGGACAAGGGCACTGACTGCACCCTCAGCAAGTTTGCTGATGACACCAAGCTGTNCATTATAAGAGGGATGTGGACATGCTGGAGCAAGTGCAAAGGAGGGCCATGAGGATGATCAGAGGGCTGGAGCAACCCTTCTATAAGGCCAGATGGAGAAATTTGGGGCTGTTGAGTCTGGAGAAGCGGAGGCTCCCAGGTGACCTGATTGTGGCCTTCCAGTATCTGAAGGAGGCCTACAGAAGGGCTGGAGTGGGACTTTTTAGGATGTCAGGTAGTGACAGGACTAGGGGGAATGGAGCAAAGCTGGAGATGGGTAGATTTAGAGTGGATGTGAGGAGGAAGTTCTTCACTGTGAGGGTGGTGAGAGCCTGGAATGGATTGCCAAGGAAGGAGGTGGAGGCCACATCCTTAGAGGTGTTTAAGGCCAGGCTGGATGAGTCTGTGGCCAGCCTGATCTAGGATGGGGTGTCCCTGCCCATGGCAGTGGAGTTGGAACGATGATCCTGTGGTCTCTTCTACCCCAGTCTGACTGTATGACTTGGTCTGGGGGCTCCTGATGTGGCAGGGGGGTTGGACTAGATAGTCTTTTGAGGTCCCTTCCAATCNGGCCACATCCTTAGAGGTGTTTAAGGCCAGGCTGGATGAGTCTGTGGCCAGCCTGATCTAGGATGGGGTGTCCCTGCCCATGGCAGTGGAGTTGGAACGATGATCCTGTGGTCTCTTCTACCCCAGTCTGACTGTATGACTTGGTCTGGGTGATCCTGATGTGGCAGGGGGGTTGGACTAGATAGTCTTTTGAGGTCCCTTCCAATCCCTAATGATTATATGATTTTATTATTCTATGACCTCTTGAAATGGTAAATGGACAGATTACACCACCATGGCCCAGTTTTACCAGAGCAGAACAATCTGTACCTTTGAAATATTTGAGCATTTGCTAGGTGTGAATCCCTGTGCAGAAGTTCTTCAGGGTCCTCAAATTCTGTCATAGAATCATAGAATCATAGAATCATTAG
>VXBP01007798.1:0-10503 GCA_013400115.1 Rhinopomastus cyanomelas
CCCACATCCCCTAATTCTTACCCACAAGCTTTCATGATCCTATGATCCTGTCTGAATATTCTGTTTTTGAGAGCAGAGCTGAAGTCTGTGTTGAGTACAAGCTGGAATTGCATACACATTTGTCAATAGATTGATGGCTGGCCAACAGTTCCAGTGTACATAGTTTAAAGCAATCCTATTCCAAATGATTCTGCAGACTCATTTAGACCAGTCTCTTCACCTCTCTCCAAATCAACAGAAAATGGATATTAATTTGGGATTTTGATAGCTCAGCAATTTTACTTCTGCTCAATTTTTATCAGTTCAGTGTAGTTGGGTATACTTGATGAAGTAACAGGAATTACTTCCTAAATGACATTGTGCCTCAGAGAAAACAGAGACAAATACCTCTTCTGAAAGCAGTTTAGCCTAAGTGAAAATGTAGCTAAGCTTTTTAATGTGCATTACACTGAGAGCACAGAAGAAGAAAGAATAAATATTTCCTGAGTTGACACTTTCCTCATTTCACAGAGAATTATCAATGCATGGAGAGTAACACCATGATTATAGTATTTACTCTATTTGCAAATATTTCAGTAATTCATTAGATAGCCTTGTTCTGGGTTAGGAAAATAGATTTTGAATATCACCTTTCCTTTCCTCTTTTATTTCCAAAATAATATCTGTTATGTTTTAGAGTGTAAAGGAGGCAGAAGAAATCCCCTCACCCCAGACAACAGCTGCTGCTGCTCAGGAAACTGGCCTAGGTATTCTATTATGCTATTGGCCTAGGTATTCTTTCCTTAATGGCTCATTTGAGTGAACAATAGCTCTAGATCCTTGAAGGAGCTGTGAAGGCTCCTGGAGCCCAAATTGAAGTTTCAGTTGAGGGGGGCTTCCAGTGGGGTTTCTGGTTGGTTTAGAGGGAAGCACCAGGGACACTCCAATCTACCTTGTGCCTTGACTCTGTTTGGGGTGAGCAGTACTTTCTTTTTCTGGAGCTGCAGTGCAGCTTGGCCATCCCTGGAGGTGCAGCTGCATGAGTGGTGGGCTGGGGGACAGCGAGCGGCCAAAGGCCCCCTTACCACTTCCTCAGGGGCCAAGACTGGAATGACACAAAACACAACTCCATTGCTCACCTGGAGCTCGATGCGGTAGAGGGGACTGAAATATGTTGTCAGGACACTGTCCCTTGTCTGCCGCCAGGAGCTGGTTCTGGCTACAGCTGAGCACAATGCCAGTACATTTTGTCTGTGGCTAGAGCCATGGAACGAAGCCAGCAGACAGCCTTTCCCCCACTCATGTGATGAAGTGGGAGGGCATAGTGACAAATCACCAACGCTGATTTTCTGCTGGCATCAAGTGCAACAGAGCTACGCCAAGCGTCATAAGCATGGAGATGCCAGAGTGGTGAGCTAACCTTAAAGAGAAAAAGCCCTGAAAACCTGGAGTAGGTTTCTGCTGACTTTATCATGTGGCTGCCACCATTGTGTTCTCCTCATGTGGCTAGCCACACAGCTGTTGCCATCTTTGACTTACTGAACAGCAGGACTGTTTGTCATAGCTTGCTGCTGAGAAAACTGAGGATTCTTGAGTAAGTGGGAGAATGAAGCCCCTAAGAGGTCTTTGCTTTGTTTATCTGATGGAACCATCCACTCAGGAAGCTGGAAAAGGATTTGTGACACTTAAACCTTTTGCAGAATGCTTGGGAAATGGGAATGTGAGAAGTTCTGCGAGTGGTCCTTCCCCTGTTACTGCAGTGTGTGTGTGTGTGTGTGTGTGTCCCTTACCCCATGGGATTTGGCCTAAAGCCAAAGACCACTTGCATCATTCTCTGCACATGTTTTCTCAGAATGTGTGTAATGGCATTATAATAGATTTTCTGCTTTTCTTCACTACCTTGGGCTTGTGCCTTTCTTTAATAAACCCCTTTTGTTTCCCTAAGCTGTTCCATTGCCTGACAAATTCTGAGGACTCCCTCAAGACCTGGCTGCCTTTCTTTCTGTTTGTTCGTTGTTTTAACCTGGGACATTCTTAGAATGAGAAAGGTAATAATATGAAGTTACACAACGCTAGGAAAGACTACAGCAGGCAAACTTGAGCTAAAACCAGGCACTAAGTTATGAAATAGAGTTACCTTTATTTTTACCTACTGTCTTCATTCAATTCTTAATGTTACAGTAGCCTTGCAGGAAACAAGATATATTACAATCTATGTGTTTTATTGAGTGTAGCATGAACTCAGAATTGAGAAATGCTGCATATGAATGTCAGTTCTGTTTCTTTTTGCATAATTTTTTTCCTTTCTGAAACATCATATTAACAACATATGTTGCCTTACCAAGCTACTCAGAGTCTCTTCTGTGATATAGCATTAGATCCTAGTGCCCGTGGGGAGAAGAAATATTACTTAATTCCCAGATGTTTTCCTGTTAAGGAAGACCTGAGGCAAGGGCTTTTAAAAATGAATGACATAAGCAGAGAAGAGGTCTCTGTATATAGATATATTTTGCCTATAAGTCAGACAGTTCCCTTATCTCTTGACTCTTACAGTAATCATAAAGGTCTCTTCAGATGCAGTTGTGCCCTTTATTTTAATCCAGGCAATTTAAATTTAGATTGATATATCTTCCTCAACCCCCTCCAAACCAAGTAAAGCGTGTGCAGTTATCAGAAAGAGGCTTGGTATTTTCATGGTACTTCAAATACATCTGATGTTATCTATGTGAAAAGTCTACTTGAAAGTAAATTTGCCCTCTCTGCTTTCAGGAAAATTTATAGAACAAGCAGTTCATCTCCATAGTCCCAGTAAAAAAACCTCTACATATAACAAAATAAGTTTGTGCCTATAGTAGCAACATACTGACAGTTGTTGCTACTACAGCCTTACTAATCAGACTGAATCTGTCTAGCTTCTGTCAGTATGTGGCTTGAGATGAAAAATAGCTTAGCATGAACACTTCATTTAGTTCATTCAACTACAAAATGGAAAGTACTTTGTTCAAATTTGCCCATACAGATACATGTGGCTTTATAAGATTTGAAAAGAAAAGCTGAACACGCAAAAGTTTTCAATCCTCCTGAATGTACTTTTATTTAAACCTGTGAATGAACTTCTTGCTTTTTGGAAGGGAGTCCTCAACACAAATCAACACAAGAGTAAGGTAGACTGGAAATTATATCAAAACTACAGCTATATCAAGAAGCAGTCCAGGTAAATATCTTCTGATTTGATGAAGAGAGAAAATAATGGAGAAAAATAACACAAAAAGGAAGGCATTTTCTTGGTGAATAAAACAAAATCAGTCTCAAAACAGATGTCACTACATTGTAAACAGTGAAAAAATGAGTGGTCAGAAAAGCAATAATTAAGTTCATGGCTATCTGCACCAAAAAATAACTTTTCAACATTTATGAAAAAAACTGAGGAAGACTGTAATATTATCTATTTATAGAAAAAATAATTAAAATACAGTACCCTAAATGAGCTTTCTGAACAGGATTACTCTTGTTACTGTCAAACATTCTCTCCCTGAGAGGCACATCCTCCTTTTAAAGGGTCATATTCCTATATAGGTAATTAGATTATATAGAAATTAACTGGGTATAAAGGGTTGTTCAGGGAACGTATATGTATTTTTGGGGGGACAAAGATCAGAAGTATACAAGTACAATTAAGTTTCTTTGCATTTTTAGAGGAAGATGAATGTGTTTCCCCAATTGTTCCATTTTATATGCACTATCCTTTCCACTAGAAAGGCAAACAAAGTAATATTATTAAATCCAAATATATAACTCAAACCCAAGATCATACTGGTACTATATAAGGCAATCTTTGCAGTGATGGATTGAGCAGTCTCTGCCAGGCATCTGTCCCACATTGTGGTCTATTTTGGTGGACCTCACTGGGACCGAGTGTGGTGCTTCCTCTCTGGTGGGTGGGCAGTGGAGTGAGCACAGGTGCAGGTAGAGCTCCAGCTGATATGTCAGGGGTTAGTGTATAGCAGAGACCCACACAGACAGGAAAAAGGTTTGCAACACTCACAGCTTTCAGTGGGAGCCAGTGTGTGTGCAGCTGTGTTAGCATACAATACACATGTGTGGTCATCTAGGAGGAAATTACATGGTATCTTGGAATTTACTACAGAAGAATGCCTTGAAATGTGTAGATATCTAATAACGTATTGCATTTAGTATTCAGGTTATAAGTGTTTTACTGTTGCTATGGTCTCAGATGTATAATTCATGGTTTACCTTTAATTAAGTGCTGCTAACAATAATAACAATTAAAAAAAACCCAAACAAATTTTATACTGACTTTATCTAAACTGCTTCAGAAAAACAACTTTTCTCTCAGACCACTGAGTCACACGTTTTGCTTGAAAAAAGCCTTGAAGAACATCAAGTCCAACCTTTAACCCACCGTTGCAAGGTCACCTCTAAACCATGTTCCGTCTTTTAAATACCACCAGGAATGGTGTTTTTGCAATTCCCTGGGTAGACTGGGCAGCCAGTGCTTGATCATGTTTTTTTAAAATAAATTTTTCCTAACATCCAGCTGCTTTAATGTGTATTTTTTAGCAGATTAGAATGACTCAACCTGAAAGAAAATTTCCATAGCACGGGTCTTGATAAGTGATCTTAACACAGCATCTTCATCACAGCAAGTGAACACATGGTTTTCTCTCCAGCCAGACATAATGGCTGTGATATTTCAGCAACAGCTGCTTTGCCCTTTGGAAATTGCATGTAAACATACTTTCCTGTTTCACATGTCTGAAGGTTGAGGGAGCTGGGGTTGTTTAGTCTGGAGAAGACTGAGAGGGGACCTTATTGCCCTCTACAACTACCTTCAAGGAGGTTGTAGCAAGGCTGGTGTTGGTGTTTTCTCTCAAATTGGTGATGATAGGGCGAGAGGAAATGGCCTCAAGTTGCATCAGGGAAGGTTTAGACTGGATGTTAGAAAAAAATTCTTTACTGAGAGGGTGGTTAGGTGTTGGAATGGATTGCCCGGGGAGGTGGTGATGTCACCAACCCTGGAGGTGTTTAAGGAGTGAGTGGATGCGGCACTTGGGGATATGGTCTAGTGATTAGGCACTAGGAGAAAGGGCTGGACTTGATGACCCTGGAGGTCCTTTCCAGCCATGATGATTCTATGATTCTATAATTCTATGATAAGGTCAAGTGTGCACTATTACAATGACTGAATGGTGCTCTGAATGGTTACACTGATAAAAGCCGTTAAAAGAATAATATAGCCAAATGATATCTTTTCTGGTTTTTTAGGTCCTGATATCATAGGATAGGTGGTGTCTGTATACAACCCATTGAAATACATACTTTCACATACTAATGCATAAAATGAAATAATATGTAAATGAATAATTATTATTAACACAATAATGAATATCATCATTGGCATTCATATCAATAATGAATATCATATATGGAATTCATTTTAAAAACATACCTTTCAAATCAAAAGCTTAAATGAGCAACTCTTAGAGCTGCCATGTGATGTTGGTATTCTTTTTTAAAGATCCTATATTTTAAAGATCCTATTATATTGATCCTATATTTTATTTATGTTACTACTAATTACCTAGAAGCGCTAAACTAGAAACAAGGAATGATTGCAATGTGATAACCAAAACAAACAGGAATGTGAAGGAAAATTATCGTTGGCTCAAGGAAAAGGACTATTAACATGATTATGGCTCTATCAAAGGTGGAAGCAATCCACTTATAAGGTTAGTCCTTTAAAGGTACCATGAGATAATATATAAGTAATTAATATAGTATATAATAATATATTATATTTAAGCAATAGAAAACAGTTCTGTAGAAAAGTGATGAAAGCAAGATTTTGGAAACTCCTTTAAATGGAAATGGCTAAAGAAATGTTGCGAAATAATGCCAAGTAGAATAATGTTGCATAAAACAAACATTAAATGGAAAAGTACACGTAAAAAATAGGGCAGTTTCCTCTTCTCACATGTTACAAAAGGGTTGGCATTGCTCATTAAAGCAAAGAGATCATGCTTTGAAGATTGAGTTTTTCTTTTAAATGTAGAAATTTTTTTCTGTACTGGAGTTAAAACTTATTGAAGGTTTTCTGGGCAACTAGCTGCTGGTTTTTGCAAAAATAAAATTACTAAATACTTTTATAATGCATAAAGAGAGAATATGTCATCAAATTATTTTATTTTTTATTTATTGATATTTCTTAACTCTTAATGGAGATGCCATTCTAAACTCTACAAGCATTTAGAGTCTTTTCCTTTCCTACAGACAGTGATGAGATACATTGTCATATTTTGAGATTACATAGGATTTCTCAACATAGACTTTAAAAACCAAAAATCAGTAAAATACATAGCACGAGTGGTACAGAAGGTTTATGAGATTTGTAATGAGTTTATTTTAACAGCATTGGTCAATATATGTTATAGCAGCATCAGCACTATTGTAGACTGGTAAATGAACATACTCTAGACTAGTAAATGAGTTTTCACTAGGTGGTTTATAGGCTTAACTAGATTAATGTATTCTCAAATAGCTCTGAAGGCACAATTAAGGTTGCAAACTGAAACCATATTATAAGATGACATGTAGGTTATTAGCTATCATAGATAATGCTGAAGAAAATGAAATTAAAGTTACAGAAATTAATTCCTATTTAAGCAAAAAACGAAATTAATAATTAGGGGACATTCTTTCATATATATATATTTGCTTCAAATGTTCAACACAGAAGTGATTTAGTGAGATTATTTTACAGGTCATCATTATTTCTCCTAGTAACAATTTATATTACAGATGAAAAGAACTTAAGGTGATTGTGTATCCTAGGGTGACTTTTGTACTCTGAGACTATCTCAAGGACAATGTGAAGAAATAGAGGGTTATGAACAGTTATTATTCTGAAAGACAGCTAATTACATTTGGATACTTGTATATGGATGGTACATAAATTGAGAAAAAATTGTAGCTATTTATTAAAGGAAACAGCAGAAAACAGAACCAGATTTTTTTACATTTTACCCAGGTTGACCTAATTCCTTTGGTAGCCATTGCTGGCCTTTCACTCCTACAGTCCACAGCTGTTCCCTTTAACTTTTTGAATTTGTCTCCCTATTTTCTTTCCTACATGATTTTTTTTTAAATTTGTGCAATGTTGGCCTCTGTCTAACACACAGCAGACTTAGGTATACTACAAGGCAAAATGGAATAGAAACAATACTATGGGTCAATAAGGCTCCTAAGGGGCTAAGTGAGGATAAAAATAATTTTTAAATGAGCTGTGATGCTACAAACTTTTTTTTTTTTTTTTAAAAAAAAGGTGTCTTAATTCTTCTCTATTTGGCATCTATCTTTGAAAGATCTTGTCTGTTGAAACTTCTCAAAGCTGAGGCACTTACACAGGATCTGGAGAGACACTGGTAATCACAAAAGATTAATCTGAGCCACTGTAATCCTTTTGTTCAAGTCCCAGAGAAGAAGACATCAATTGTAAGGGTAATTGAAAATCTGATTTTTGAACAAACAGTTAAGTAATTGTTTGGCTCCAACTGACTTTGATTGCTACTAAGTACATTCATAAATGTCCTTAAACAGGAGAGATTTGCTGAAGTGGAGCCCAGAAGAAACACACTGGTGATGAACGCAAATAGAAAAAAAGCCACTGTTGAGTAACTTAAAACAAACTAATTGTAGGTCACCAAAGATGTCAGTCCAAAGCCAGACTTTCTAGGATTTGTAGTTCACATTTTAGACACATTTTTTCTACTCTGCAAGATATTTGGGAATTTTTTGTTTATGCTACTAAAAACCTAACTGTCTTTGTTTTGTAAGAGACAGGTTATGAAATGTCAGAATATTCAACTCCTCAAGTAGAGTTGAGGTGGGCTGAAGAAGAAATATCTCTTATTCGTTCCAAATTGTTAACAGAGGAGCTTGTCTCAAGAAGAGACAGGCCAATAAGTTCCACTTCTGCCCTCAAAATATGACAGATAAGCAGTGGACAAGTAGCTAACGATACATAGTGAAGAGGGTGGGAGTAGAAGCTTCAGTCCCCATTCTAACAGGAACTCTCTTTGCAACTCTACAGAGGTAAGTCAGTGTCTTATTTTGTCTTGGTTAAAATAGTGCACGTAATAGCATGACATCCTATAATAGCACAGGAGGAAAAATACATTAAAGATGAGAGGAAACTAGGATCCCACAGTAACAGATGTCTGAAGGCTGTCTAGGATAAGAATAAAGAAATATTGTATGGAAGAAATAAAAGTAGCAATAACACCTAATTTAGTATGATTTTGGAAAGAGCCCAAGATGGTCTAGTGCCAATGTGTGGCAAGGGCACTAGCTAGGTAATCACCTTGGTGTTACCCTTTGTATGTACAGGCATTCTCAAAACTCTCTTACTGTTCTCACCAATTATTTGTGTCAGAGTGACACAGACTGTAAGACAAATAATATGTCAAGCCTGGGGCTACCAAAACATGACATTTGAAATAGAAACTGTACCAGGCAACTCTGAAAGAACCTGGGAAAGAGAGATCAAGGTCATTCATTCTGTGGCCAGTATCATGTTTGGGGGAAAAGCCCAGTGTGCAGTCTCTCCATTAGAAAAGGTACAGCCTCATTTTCCCTGTTTTGTTTGCTTATGGAAGAAATAGATGCTTTTTAGGATAATCTATTTTTTGAAGTTTCCTGAAGAAGTAAAAAAAGTCTTCCCACTCTTCATGTAGAAGTACAGCATTCAGTACTATTCTGTGCTTTACATCACCTTGTTTTCTTTAGATTGCTTCTCCTCAAAATACAGTGTCTCTCTGTTCTTCCAGAAAATAATGAAAAATCTCCTTGAACTAACAGAAACATGGAAATCATGTGAAATTATTCAGAGTAATACAGAATAAGAAACTGGCTAAATATTGGCATTGAAATAACATGGCAGTTAAGTAATGTTTCAATTTAAAAAACCTTTTCATATACTTGTTCTTTCATAATGTAAAGAAAGAAGAAAACTAAAGATGCAAGAAGTTACCTGTATCCTGAATCGCTTACTCATGTATGTTGCTCGTGTTTGCTTTTGAAGTCCTATTAAACTGGAAAATTATATTCACAGTTAAATGCAGGTTTTGAGAAGAAGATCAAAACACTTCAAGTAAGTGCTTTGGGGTAGCTTAAAGTGCCAGAAGGATTAAGTTGTGTATATTTTTCCATTTGTTTTAAATCCTTTAATATGGAAAAACAGTCTACTAACCTCATCACTACAGATGAGAAATTTTATTTACTCAGATTAAAGTTGTTATGATATCTGAACTTGAGGAATGACATGGTGATCGCATTAATAATTCTCAGTTAGAAGTGGTGGCTTATGGTTATAAATCTTGGGTTTGATAATATCTACATAATAAAGTGCAAAGGAGCCTACAGCATTCTGAACATCTGAAATGGGAATACTTTCATGAAGAAAGAAAAAGTCATAAAAAATCCAAGCTCATAAATGACTGGCATTTACAAACCAATGACATTTACATGCCAGTGGTACTTACAAGCCAGATATATTAAAACTTTTGGAATACTGGAGGTTGAGATAGATGTTTATATGGTTTCCAAAACCCCCCTTAAGTATCTTTCTTCCCTGTCTTATTTCAGTAGAAGGATAGGTAAGTAATTGGTTTTGAAAACAAGCACTCTTTCTCCTCCCTATCCCCTGACATGTTCTCTCTCACAAAGACAGCCTTTAAAAATGTGTTCCCTATAGCTTCCATTATGAATGAAGCAAGATGCTGGCACAAAACTTGCAGATCTGTTTATTTTTTTTATCTTTGTTCATGGGAAACTCTGCTTTGGCTGCACAGATAAATACTGTTTTTCTTTGTTTATTAAGCCTGGTGACATGGAGTTAATTGTTAACATTTGAAGTCACAAGAAGAGAGGAATGGTGATAAATCTATGTTGTAGTTTGAAAATTGCTAGCGTTTTCAAATGTACAGCAGTTCTGCTTTCATGAAGAAGAAAAGAAAAAGGAGTCGTTTTGTTTTGGAGGACCCCTCCCCCACAGGGGACTTGTCCTGGGGGAAGGTGTCACTGGTCCTGGACCTGCTCCGGATGTCCGTGTTGGGTTAGCCTATGAAAAAGCAGAGCGGGCGGTTTGTTTTTAGAAAAGTCAGGAAGTGAGTAGTGAAGAAGGAAGAGAAGAAGGAGGAAGTATGTAGCCCGCTCGTGTGCGCTGCAGGCTCTCTTGGGCTGCGGCTTCTCAGCCGAGCGCCCCCATCCCTCCTGCCCCGTCTGTTCTCGGGACGGTGGCGGGGAGGGGGAGGGGCACGGGATGTGGCTCAGCCGCAGTTTTTCAGCAACTCCGCCACTACTGCGGGAAGAGCAGATGCACCGTGTTCACGTAGCCCCATGCCCCTGGCCGGACTGCCAGCTGTGACTCGCCTCAGCCTCCAGTAGTGCCGATGTGCCGCGGCCTGGAGACGCACCTGTAAGCTCTCCCCGCCCCGGCGCTAGCTG
>VXBP01007798.1:22352-33177 GCA_013400115.1 Rhinopomastus cyanomelas
AGGAAAGGAAAGGAAAGGAAAGGAAAGGAAAGGAAAGGAAAGGAAAGGAAAGGAAAGGAAAGGAAAGGAAAGGAAGAAGCCCATCCGACTTAAAAAAAAAAAAGGCAAAGCAAGATGCAAGTTAAAATTTGCGATGATCTATCCAGGGGGTCCTCAAACCCCAGCCAGCGGGCTGGATACAGCCCCCCAGGGTGTCCAATCCGACCTGCTTGTCCACCAGTATTTACCCCCTTTTGCCAAGCAGCCGCAGTTGACTTCTTCTCGCCAACTGCGCGGCCAGGCTGAGGTGGGCAGCTCCCCGTCTCTCCCTCCCACTCCCAGGCAGGACAAGCCAAGGCAGCACAAACTACAGCCCGGCCCCTGACACTNGCACAAGCTACAGCCCGCCCCCTGACACTATCTAAGGGACAGTGAACAGGCCCCCTGTTTAAAAAGTTTGAGGACTCCAATCTAAGCAGTCCCTGGGGAGTTTTCCATCTCTTATTGCACAACTGATATAATACAATAGGAAAAAAGAAAAAGAATCTTTTTTTTTGTTGCCAAGATAATACATTATCACAGAATCAAAGAACATTAGGATTGGAAAGGACCTTGAAAGATCATCTAGTCTTACACACATTGCCCCTTGTCCTATCACCAGATGATATTGAGAAGACCATGGCTCCGTCTTCCTAACACACATCCCTCACATATTTATACACATTAATGAGGTCACCCCTCAGTCTGCTCCAAGCTTAAAGAGACCCAGTTCCCTCAGCCTCTCCTCATAAGGGAAGCGCTCCACTTCCTTCCTCATCTTCATTGCTCTACTCTGGACTCCCTCCAGCAGCTTCCCATCCCTCTTGAACTCAGGATCCCAGAACTGGACACAATACTACAAATGTGGTGTCACCAGGGCAGAGTAGAGGGGGAGAAGAACCTCTCTCCATCTGCTAATCACCTCCCATCTGATCCACCCCAGGGTGCTGTTGGCCCTCTTGGACACAAGACCACATTGCTGGGCCATGGTTACCCTGCTATCCACCACAACCCCAGGTCCTTTTCTCCTACATTACTCTCTAACAAGTCAGTCCCCAGCCTATACTGGTATCTGGGGTTGTTCTTGCTCAGATGCAAGACTCTACACTTACCCTTTTTATACTTCATTACATTTCTCTCTGCCCAGCTCTACAGTCTATCCAGCTCTTGCTGAATGGCAGCACAATCTGCAGGGGTGTCGGCAATTATGTTTTCTGGAATAGTGAGGTCTGCAAAGGAATGGCTCTGTACGGTCTCATTTGATCTAGTAAGGAAGACAAAAGGTGTAAAGGATCCTGAATCCCTTTGGGAGGTATAGAAAATAAAAGGTCAAGTTAATATAAAAATGCTCAATAAAAATATATTAACACAAAGTTCAATGCTGAAGACCTCCTGATTATGCCATATTTAAAACAAACAACAAAACCTTTTTTATTAGTCAACTTTATATTTTAAAAATATTTATAAATATGTCTTTACATGTATTTACATTGGTTACACAAAATTTGAGGGACAGTCAGTGATGCAGCTACCCTCTGCACAAGCTTACTAGGGAAACATAGAATATTAGCAAGCAAGAATATTTTGTGTTTAATGAAACAGCACAATTTTCTACACACTTTACTGCAGAGCACTATTAATAAAATACCTCTGCATTGGACCTCCCGGGAACTCAGCTCTGACAGCAGCAGCTAATTGCTTTCAAGGAAACACAAGTAGCCTTCAGAGCCTGCAGCATCTTTTCTTCCAGCCAAACGCTGCAACAGAGTATAGACTAAACAAATCACAGGCCCTGCTTTTTGCTGGCCACCTTACCAGCCACTCTTCATCAAAGACCTTATCTACTATATTGACATTCTTTCTTATTCTTCTATTGTCTACCCATTTACACCAGAAACTGAATTCAGAGATAAAGATCACAGCTAACAAAATTTATCTTGCTGAACCTCTGTACCTTGATGCATTTATGCATTTATGCACAGGGAAACACAAAATCCTAATAATCAAATCCTAATAATCAAATCCTATCTTATTGCCTTTTAATGGATAAAGAAAGAAATAGAAAAGAAAGATGCACTTTGACAACAAATGTGATACACAATAAATACATTTCTTTCACAATCCCACATTCAGACTGACTAAAAATTTACATTATTTCTAAGACAGACACAAGCAGAAAATAATTTAATAGGTTTTGAGGCAAAGCAATTGAGTCCAGTAGGTCTCTACCTGAGAGGCATATGAACCTCTATAGAGCAGACTTATTTCTAGAAACTTAAGCAGAAGAGATTTTGTGTAAGTTTAACTTGCTTCATAAAGCCATACCTAATAAACTTATATCTTGTAGTTTTATAAAGATACATTTTCACTTACACAAAGCAAAGTAAGCTGTAAAAATGGTGTCCCATTTAAGCATGAAACTGATCAAGATTTGAATTCTTGCTATAAGCTTGGTTCTGGAAGACAGACACAACAGACACAATGTCTTTTCATTCATGGAAATTTACAAATGTATCCCTGACCATCTTGTGATGAGGTGTCTGAAAGGTGTGCATGGAACAGCAGCAGATGTTGCATGCCTTAACTATAGCAAGGCCCTTGACATGATCACCCACAGACTCGTCATGGGGAGGTCTAGCTTGGGTGTAGGTATGACAAAGCATGAGGAAAACTCATGCTTTAAGAAAGATGGGATCTAACGGCTGAGGTTAATAGTGGCATCCCTCAGGGAGTATTACTGCACCCCAGCTTAGTGCCTCCATCAACTCACCCATTGCAACATTACGGGCTAGGACTAACTATGCAGAAGCAGCTCTGCAGAAAGCACCTTGGAGGGCAGCAAATTCTGAGGAGGTAGCAAAACAGCCCTTGCACCTGTGACTGCACCTGCACACAGACAACAGCAGTCAGACACTGAGCATGCCATACTGCTCAGCACTGTTGAGACCACACAAAGAGTGCAGGTTCTAAGTCTGGTCTTCTGGGACAAGACAAACTAGTGTACAGGAATGAGTTTAGTGGAAAGTCATCATGACAGACAGTGCTGGAGTATATTGATGCAAGGTCTGGGTTTCTTCATCCTGAAGAAAAGAGTATTAAATATGACTCTGCTATTGGCTACAATCACCTAATGAGGAATAGGGAGACGTAAGGAAGATAAAGCTAGTCTCTTCTAAGATGTGCTTGTAAAATGGCAAATTCAGACTCAATATAATAGAAAATTTATTTTACTATTATAGCTGGTGAACACTGGAACAGGATGTCTGTAGAAGCTGTGACATATCTATCCCTGTAGATATTCAAAACTTAATGGAACAGGGCTGTGAGTAACATAAGTCTAACTGAATGTGCTTAGAGCAGGAGGCTAGACTACATGAATTCCATCAATTTTGTCCAACCTAACTTATTCTGCAGTTATTTAAAATGAGCAACAAATTAGTAGTCCCATTTGAACAGGGCTGTGTAGAAATCACAGCATGGCTTTTGCTGTTGTACACATGAATAGTGCAAATAAAAGTACAGCCCTTATAGTTTTCTATTCATCCAGTATCCTTCTAAATACAAGAGGATAAAATATAAAATACTCTTGCAATCCTACTGACCTCTCAATTTCATCTGATGTCATGAATATATTTGTTGCCAATTGTAATTGCCCTCTGCATGATTTATGTCAGTAAATGTACTTTTTGCCCTTGTTACAGTGTTAAGGGTTTGAACTATGGTGCATCAAGGGCTGGACAGACATTAGAAAATAAAATTAAGATTATCAGCTGTCTTTTTTGTCTTTGTAGGATACCACAGTAGCAATTAATCCAATTTTTGCTTTAATTTTATCTCATTAAATTATTTTTGTGAAAGAAAGAATAGTTTGGATATTTCATGCTGTATGGCAGGTAAGGTACATGACATGATTTGCTAAAAGCTGTGCAGAACAGAAAGAACCTTACTGATTAGCACAAATAGATACTCTAAGCGCTTTCGTGTTCTAATGTGTACTCAACACAACGTAAATGCCAGATTGTTCATTGTAATTGCTGAGCAAAACCACAGTGCTCACTACTCTGTATTTCACAACTGAATTTACCCTCTCCCTGTTCTCTCCCATACTGTATTAATCCTCTGCTTTTCCTGACTCAGTCTCTCAGACATTTGAATAAGTTTACAATAAAATTTTTTGCAGTTTTGTGAAAGAGAAGGTAACTAAACCATCCATCAAAACTCTTCTTACAGACTTCCTAAGCAAAGAGGGAAGTGATCTTTCTCACCTAATTTTTATTTTCTAGATTAACATTGTCAGATCCAAGAGAAAGCTCTGCTAATGTAGAACTACAGAATCACAGAATGGTTTGAGTTGGAAAGAACTTTCAAAGGTCACGCAGTACAAGGCCCCTGCAGTCAGCAGGGACATCTTCAACTAGATAAGGTTGCAGCAGAGAACGTGTAGGGAATAAACTTGGCTGGTGTGATCTCTGTTAACAGTATAACCATTCCTGCACAGAGTTCAGCACAGGACATAATTTTTTTCTGTAAGTGTTCTGCACCTTGGCTCTGCTCTCTGTGCGGAACATTACATTCATGTTCCAGCTGTGTTCAAGTCTTCTTAAATTCAAATTGCAGCCTTTCGCTGTCCTACGGTGAAATCGGAGTGCTCAGCCTATACACCAATGCACGCAGCATGGGGAAGAAGTAGGAGTTAGAAATCTGTGTGCAGTCAGGTGATTATGATCTGGTGGCAATTACAGAGACCTGGTGGGACAGCTCGCATGACTGGAATGTGGTCATGGATGCTTATGTCCTTTTCAGGAGGGGCAGCTCAGCAAGGTGAGGTGGTGGCATTGCTCTTTACATGAGAGAGCAACTGGAATGTATTGACCTCTGTCCAGGGGTGGATGACAAGAGAGCTGAGAGTTTGTGGATGCAGATTAAGGGTAAGGCAGCATAGGTGACACTGCCATGGGTGTCTATTACAGGCCTTCAGATCAGACAAGGAAGTTGATGAGGTCTTCTACGTGACAACAGCCTCACAGATACAGGCCCTGGTTCTCATTGGGCATTTTAACTATCTTGATATTTTCAGGAAGACCTACTCAGCCAGCCATCCACAGTCCAGAGAGTTCCTCCAGTGCATTGGTGACTATTTCGTGATGCAAATAGCAGAGGAGCCTACAAGGAGAGGTGCGCTTCTAGATCTTACTCAACAACAAGGAGCGTCTTGCTGAAGCAGTGAAAGTTGAGGGAAGCCTTGGTTGCAGTGACCATGAGCACGTGGAGTTGAGGGTTTCGTGTTGTAGTAACAGAATAGCTAGCAGAATCACAACCATGGCCTTCAGGAGGGCCGTCTTTGGCCTCTTCAAGAAATTACTTGGGGAAATCCCATGGGACAGGGTACTGGCAGGTAAAGGGGCACAAGATAGCTGGTCAGCATTCAAAGACCACTTCTTTGAAGCACATGACAAGAGCATCCCAACAGGAAAGTAGTCAAGGAAGAGAGCCAGAAGACCTGCGTGGCTTAACAATGAGCTGCTGGGCAAACTCAAGAGGAAGAAGAAAGTCTATAGGACAGGGAAGGAGGGGATGGCCCCTTGGGGTGATTATAAGGCTCTGGTGAGAGAATGTAGGGAGGCAACTAGGAAAACCAAGGCCTCCTTGGAATTCAACCTTGCAAGAAAGGCCAAGGGCAACAAAAAGGGCTTCTTCAAATACACTGCAGGTAAAACTAAAACTAGAGGCAACATAAGATCCCTGCTGAATGAGGTGGGTGCCCTGAAGACAGAGGATGCAGAGAAAGCAGAGATACAGAACACCTTCTTTGCCTCTGTCTATACCTCTGGGGGCTGTCTTGATATGAAGCCCCACACTGCTGAGGTTCCAGAGGAAGAGAATGCAAGACAGGATCCTGCCTTGGTTGATGAGGATTAGTTTAGGGATAAGCTGAGCAAACTGGTTGTACACAAATTCATGGGCCCAGATGGTATGCACCCACAAGTGCTAAGTGACATGGCGGAAGGCATTGCTAAGCCTCTCTACATCACCTTTTTGAAGTCACAGGGATCAAGAGAGGTGCCTAGGGACTGGAGGATAGAAAATGTCACTCCAATCTCCACAAAGGGTAAGAAGGAGGACCCAGGTAACTATAGACTCGTCAGCCTCACCTCCATCCCAGGAAAGGTGGTACAACAATTTGTCTTGGATGTGGTCTCCAGGTACATCAAGGACAAAAGCATCATTAGGGACAGTAAGCAAGGCTTCACCAAAGGGAAGTCACGCTTGACCAACCTAATTGTCTTTTATGAGGGCAGAACCAGGTGGATAGATGATGGCAGAGCGGTGGATGTGGTCTATCTTCACTTACGTAAGGCATTTGACACAGTCTCACATAGCATCTGCACAGCCAAACTGAGTGCTCTAGACGATCAGGTAGTAAGGTGGACTGTGAACTGGCTGCAGGATAGAAACGAGAGTGTGGTGGTCCATGGGACAGAGTCTAGGTGGATGCCTGTATCTAATGGACTCCCTTAGGGGTCAGTGCTGGGACCAGTCCTACTCAATCTATTAATTAATGACTTAGATGAAGGATTAGGGTGCACTGTCAGCAAGTTTGGTGATGACACAAAGCTAGATGATGTTGCCGACACCCCTGCAGACTGTGCTGCCATTCAGCAAGAGCTATACAGGCTGGAGAGCTGGGCAGAAAAAAATGTAATGAAGTATAACAACGGTATACATCTGGGCAATAACAACCCCAGGTATCAGTATAGTTTGGGGACTGATCTGTTGGAGAGTAATGTAGGAGAAAAGGACCTGGGGTTGTGGTGGACAGCAGGGTAACCATGACCCAGCAATGTGGTCTTGTGTCCAAGAGCACCAACAGCACCCTGGGGTGGATCAGAAGGGAGGTGATTAGCAGATGGAGAGAGGTTCTTCTCCCCCTCTACTCTGTCCTGGTGAGACCACAACTTGTTCTAGGTTATCCTGCTGTGGCGGGGCTATTGGGCTAGATGATCTTTTGAGGTCCCTTCCAATCCCTAATGTTCTGTGATTCTGTGATTCTAAACCTCAAATTGGGTCATGTTTTTCACACTGGCAGTCATAAGTCATTTTCAAAAGCAATACCATACATTAGTATTCTTTCAGATTGCTTAAAGTTGTTATCTTGTTATCAGAACACAACAAATAGTATTTCTACATCCTGTTTGACTGAAAACTTTAAACACCATTTTTTTTTCCTTGAACAGTGTAAGAATTCAGTGTAAGACTTTTAGCTTGATGGAAAAAGTCTCATAAATGAGTCAGCTTATACTCCAATCTCCAGGAATTACAATCATTGAAGCATCTATAACTGCTCATGCTTTTCTCTTGATATTATTTTGCTATGCTAGCCATTTTTCTCATTTCCTTTATGTTTTCATTTTCTGCTTTCATCTTAGGTATTTTATCCCAAAGAAGGCACTCCTTTAGAATATTACATGTGATTAGTCACATGAGTATATGTACTTGCAGAACCACGTGCAGTTACACAAGTCTGAGATTAAATTTATCATTTTTCTACAAGAAAATTCTTTCTGTGCCTTAAAGCAAAATATAAATCCTAAACACAAGGTAAATTTTGTTTAATGTTATGTAGAAGGGGGCATAAATGAATGAATTTACACTGGGTTGCTTTCATACTGATTTACTTTATTCTACATAGCTAAAATGCCAAATTAAAATTCAGTGTACCTATAGCCAAGAAATGCATACCTTCATTATTGGAGAGCCTAATGTGACATGAGATTAAAAAGGTCATACACAGAAATAAAGAATTTAGAAAATGTCTAGGTATATTATTTAGGAAGATAAGTATCACTGAAAACATCAGAAAACTTTACTATAATTTTAATTGAGATTCATCTGTAGTTATAAGGATCTCTTGTGATATCATCAGCCTTTGCCATCAGTATAAATTGGTTGTGAAAAGATAACAGAGCCAGATTGTTGGTGATAATCCAGATTGATTATGACCCCAGATCATAAGAATAGAAATAAGGTACTGTGAAAAAATGCAAAGATACAGCATATTTGAAGAAAATAAAAACAGGTCTTTTCCTTCATGCAGTAAAAATAATTTATTCACATGATGTACTTATGAAATTAGGGAATTAAATTAAACTTGTACAGTTTGTGGCTAATATTATGTTGAACTGAATCTCTGTGTGCTGAAGTAGATTTTAATTTAGACCTAATTCTAAATTTCAAGTAACTTCTAATCAAAAGATTATAGAGCTATGTTATGTGTAATAGAGTGATATAGGCAAAAGACACACAATGTCATAGCAGTTGAAAGTGAAGCATCTTTCCTTGTTTCTTGAAGCCGTCCATGCCAAACAGAGACCTTACTGAGACACGGTTTTAATTATAGAATTATGCAATCCTGTTACTCCCAGTATTCCTAATACTGATGCGAAATGCTGTTGATGACTGAGAACATATCACTCCTACATATCTATTTTTAATCTTCTTCTCTTTCCTAAATTAATGAAATACCAGCAACATGTCGAAGAGACAAGCATGAATATACAAGCTGGTTCTATATCAAAAATCTTTTGCCTCTAGATTCCTAGAGGTCTTATTATAGCTGTTTGCACTGAGAAATCATTAGAAAATTTGGTCTATAAAGAAAAGCTACAAGTAAATAGATTTGATTTTCACTCTACTCTGCACTTAGTTTACTAAACCTCATTAGTGAACTTCATTTAGTTCCTCTCTCCCCACCTGTCCAGTGTATCAATGTCTCACTGAACAGCAACACAGTCTTCTGACATGTCAGACACTCTTCTGAGATTTGTACACTCTCCCTTCTCATCAAGGTCACTGATGATTATGTTTGACAAGACTAGACCCAGCACTGACCCCCGGGGATTGCTACAGGCTGCAGGTCTTCAGGCTACTTGAGCAGACACTAGTCACAATCCTCTGAGCTTTGCATTCATTCAGTTCTCAATCGATCTAACTGTCCACTCATCCAAATCACACCTCATAAGTTTTCCTGTGAGCATGTTACAGGAGACAGCGTCAATTCAGTTGTCAAATAACACCTAAAAAAAAATCAAACTTAGATCACCTGTCTTAGATGTCTTGAAATTCAGATACTCTTGCAACATATTTGTCCTTTTTTTTTGAATGCTCTAGTTGTATGTGATTTATTATTTACATATAGAACTACATTTCAAATATGCATACCATAAATTACCCTTGGAAGTATAATTCAGCTTCTTCTATAGGAAAATTTAAATACAGATTATTTACAGTAGTTTGAGTCCAGGCTGTACTTCACACACTGTCTCCATGACGCAGAGGATACCAATGATTCCTGTTGCCTGAAACCTTATGCAAAAGACAACACATTTAATTTCCTTAAAACAGTATACATACATATTAAGCTCTAGAAGAGCAGCAGTCTGATTTTGAAGTTAGTTTACCAATCCTGGGTTTCTTACGTCTGTTTTACAGCTGATTAAGGGGAATCTGGGATAGAGGAAACTTAGGTTTGTCTACTCATAGATGTTACATATCAAGAGGCTTATCAGCTTTCATATAACTTAGGAGGGTTTTGTAGGTTATACCTCTGGGGCAACAACAACATACTGAAATAATAACTACTACTAATTGCAAAGTTTCAGACATAAATAATGTGCTTTGGTCTCTGATACATAAAAGTATTAAATATTTGTTTAAATGTAAACCTGCAATCAAGCCTGCAGTCGTTAATGGGAACATTTGCGTGCATAAAGCTAATCTGCTGCTAAAATGGCTACTGGAGTCAGCATTTAGTCCTTAAATTTCACTATGATTCACCAGCTACAAAAAAATATATGGCTTATCACAAACATTCATGCAGCTCTTTCAGAAACTGATCAGAAACACTCCAGAAACAGATGCCTTTTGAAAGATAAAGTAAATGACACTGAAAGAAACATAACTGAAAGATATCAATGTATCTAGTGTGAAGAAACACTTGTTCTCTGAGCATCTATCAGCACCTCGGAATGACCTCTCTACCCTACACCTGCAAGAAAGCTTGCATCATTAATACAATATAATCGAGCTGCAGAGCATACTGTGTATACTGTCTATGTTCTGGAAAACACACAGAAAGCTCTATTAGACAGCAAAAACTGAACACTTAAAATTTGTCATTTTGACAATGGAAATGTAGCGAGTTATTTGCTTATGCCAAGCAGTATATTCCAGGCTTTACAAAACAAAAACGGTTTGCCTTGGCTCTGTGACTTTTCTTCATGAAATCAAGGTGGCTTTTCTAGTTTCAAGCTTCAACCAGAAATTATCAAGACAAAGAATGCTTCACCAGACAATTCTCTGGAACCATGTTTTATTCCAACCAACATGCAGGAGAACAACAGGATAATCAAAGGTGGAAGGGACCTCTAGAGATCACCCAGTCCAACTACACCCTGCCCGTTCAAAGCAGGACTGCCAAAAGCACACTGCACAGGGCTACATCCAGGCAGGTTTTGAATATCTCCAGAGAAGGAGACTCCACAACATCTTTGGGCAGCTTGTTCCAGGGCTCTGGGACTCACGCAGTAAAGTTTTCCCTTATTTCTAAATGAAACTTCTTGTGTTCCAGCTTGTGCCTATTACTCCTTGTCATAGAATCATAGAATCATCACGGATTCAAAGAAACCTCAAAAGATCATCTAGTCCAATCTGCCTGCAACAGCACGATCACATAGACCAAGTCACACAGGAACACATCCAGGCGGGACTTGAACATCGCCAGTGAAGGAGACTCCACAACTACCCTGGG
>VXBP01007800.1:0-19320 GCA_013400115.1 Rhinopomastus cyanomelas
TGCTGTTTTCTAAGTTATGCTTCCACCAGTCAGGAGCATGACACATTGCCAGACAACATCCTGCCCTGGCCACGATAATAGGGAAGGCAAAATCTATTTATCAAGCCAATGCCAGGCAGTGTTATTGCAGTGCTCCCCCATGTGAATTGGTTAATATTGTTCTAACTCACTCAAGGGTGGTTATTAGCACAGTCAGAGTAGCTGCCAGCTTGTGCGGACTTACTGAGTTAGCCTCTTCCCTGACAGCAACCCACGCCATACTGTCTAGAAATACTAGTAAAGTATGAGACTTACTATGTTTGATCTTGAGATCAGTCAGTCTAAGGAATACATTATGGGGTTTTCTTTCTGTCAGGACAAAGCCAAAGGTGACACCCTAGTTATGCCACAACCTGTCCTGGGGTCCACACACCTTCCCTACCATCTGTGCCTGTGCCACATGGCAGAAGGCAGCATTCACACCCAGTCTCAGCAGGAAGGACTGAGCAGGAATTTCCTTCCATCATGCAAGTCAATAGTAAAACAAATAAAAGTAGGTTGGAACACGATGTTTTGTAGCAAAGGTGTCCACTCAAACACCCTGGCTCTTCTTGTGCTTGGCTGTATTGTTACACCACATGAAAGAGGATATCAGGTCACCAGATATTTTGTTTGTTGAACTCACACACATTCGCCTCTCTGCATAAATTTCCATGGTGAATCTTTAAACACTGTGCCATCCTTTCAGGTCTAGACTGAGATTGCTAAAATGCAAATCCAAGACTTCAAGTCACAGAGTTTCTTTCTCCCTTGCCAGAGATACACAGTGATGAGAAAGGCAAGACGTCAGAGCAGAAACACACATCTGAGTGTGTTACTCTGTAGTTCCTACTCCAAAGAATAGCTTTTGACTCTAAGCAAGGTCTCTTCTGAATCAACCTGGAAGTACAGACCATGCAAGATACCAAAGGCCACACAGAAATGGGGCTATGTGCATAGCAAGGAACACAGAGTGAAGCACAAATGCTCATCAGCTGCCTCCCATTGGCAACCTGCTCTCCGCTTCCCTTTGTAGATCTGAAGACCAGGTTGGCTGTCTCTGCCTTCAAGGAGGTATTTTTGGCAAAGGGCAATGCATGCAGCTGAAGGAAGCAACTTCTGAAATTATTTACCATGAACATTTAGATGTAATCTGAAGGCTTTGCAGCATATCCAAGGCGCATTGGAAGCCAAGTGGCCTCAGGTAGCTTGATTTTCTGCTGATTTACTCTTGGCTTCAGAGCTTCCTACTAAAACACGTTATTTCTGAGACTATAATCCCACATGTGGCACTTTTAATAGCAATCCCTCCTTTCCAGGCATTCAGACCTGCCCTGCATTGCTCCCCCCATTGTACTGGACTGGCAGCTGTGGGTGTGCAAGTCAGACAACAGTCAGACAGATGTCCTATGGGTGATTAACTGTGCTTAACTAGATCTAGGTGCATTTCAGTGGGACAAAGTAGCCAGCCTTCACTGATTTGAAAAGAAGAGGCGACAAGACCATCATGAATGAGCTGCAGCCTACCAGCTGATTACTGTCCACTGCAAAGAGATTTGGGCTTTCCTACCATTGCTCATGAGTGAACCAGTGCAAGAAAGCAAAATCTGAGGCAGTCAATTAATTGTGTATAAGATGATGAGTCCTAGCTGCAGACACAACTTCTACTCAAAGCTGCCTTTTTTCCTAGCTATACTTTTTAACACAGCAATTATGGATAGAGCAGAACAGACCTCCATATCAACACTTATTTTTGGGTTTTTTTCCAAGCTAAAAAGTGAAGTCATATCTCCAACATACATAGTGTAGATCCCTGAACTTAGATTTGACCTAAGTACTAGATAGTCCCTGAAATCTTGTTCTCTCGTCCCATAAACTACCAGTGAATCTGAAACAACAGACCTGTGGAGCCAAGGTGGTGCCTACTCACCTGAGCACAAAGTCATGGGAGTCAATATCTTGGCCATACTGAGACTGCCGAAGGTTCCCAGAGTTGCCCACGACGGCACATCGCTTGCATGTATAAGTGCCTCGCTCCTGCAGCGGGTCCCCATCCCCGGGAATGATCCCAAACAATTCCTTGAGAGTAGCATTAATGTCCTTTGGAGTTTTCTCTCCCTGCAGTTTCTGTTAGGGAGAAAAATCAGATCAGGTCATCAGCACAGCTACATGATTTCCAGAGCAAGACATAGCTTCACATGTCTTCTCCAAGACCATTCTTGGAGTACCTGCCTGCAGATACTGTCTCACAGAATCACAGAATTACTGAGGTTGGAAAAGACTTCTGAGATCATCAAGTCCAGCCTATGACCTAGCATCACCCCATCTCCTGCCATATGCCTGGCTTTGGTTTGGGAGCAGAAGTGTAGTGAAAAAAAAATAACCAAAATTAATTACATTTTAAAACTTGATTCTTCTTTTCCCCTCATTCTCCTTGCATTCCCACACCTCCTCAGTCCCTCTCTAGCCATGGTGGAACAGATCATATGCTGACCTTAGCAGAATTCCTCCAGTGTCTGTCAGCCTAACACCACCTTGGGCCAGACACCTGTTAGAACATGGCTAAGATTTTTTTACCCATCCAAGGAAGGAAAGAACACCCTCAGCAATCCTGATGATGCACAGAAGTGCCTAACACACCTTTCAGAAATGTTGGTATATGTCAACAGTGGGGCATCTTATCGCTGTTGTTCTGGACTCTGGAGGAACCAGCTGGTAGGAAACTGGTAGGGTTAGTCCTGAGGGTTAGAGATATAAAAACTTCTAAGTAATTTTCTGTGAGGAAGAAAAGCACCCCGACCTTGTCCATTGTGTCTGTTGCCATGGAGGGAAATTCTTTTATAGCAGTTCTATGGTGCATGGTGGAGACAGTGATGGGATCAGAAAGGTACAGGCAAGGTGTAGGGCAGATGATGGTCAGACACTCCCTTTCTGGGGCTCTCCAAGGGCTACTAGAGAGGTTGGGATGGTTGGCGGGCTCACACAAAAGCACTGCCCGTCCTTGTGGTGCCAATTGCTTGCACATTGACAAAGGGAGAATAGCTCCTAACACATCTGCCCAAGGGCTCAGCCCTTGATCTTGACAGCCCAGGACAGGCACAGACAGACAGGGAGAGAGCCTGGGGTCATTTGGTTCTGGTTCCCATTGGGCTTTCTTAAACTGCACCAGGAATTGTTAATTTGCCCTCTTATCTCTCTCACACACACAAGCAGATTTATCACTGTATTTTTTGGTTCAAATTTCATGCTGCCTCTTTGCAGAGCTACATAAAGCAAGCTTGTTTGCACTAGGCTGGGCAGTGGGTCTGTCCAAGGAGCTCAGAGCCAAGAACTTCAAACAAATTGGACAAAGCAATGCTGCATACATATACTGCATCAAAAGAAGTACTGACAGTCAGTCGAGTGCTCCCTCTGCTGATTCTCTCCCTCTGCTCTGCACTGTGAGACCCCACCTGGAGTCCAGTTCTGGAGTCCCCAACATAAGAAGGACACAGAGCTCCTAGAAGGTGTCCAGATGAGAGAAACTCAAGTGATCAGAGGGCTGGAGCATCTCTCCTATGAGGACAGGCTAAGCAACTTGGGGTTGTTAAGCCTAGAGAAGAGGAAGCTCTCAAGTGTCCTTCTAGCAGTTAGTAGGCTACAAGAAAGCTGAGGGAGGGCTTTTTACACAGGTGTGTAGTGTGCGGGTTACAGACTTGGAGGGGAGATAGAGGTTGGAAATGAACAAATGCTTTCCTGTGAGGGTGGTGAGATGCTGGAACAGGTTGCCTAAGGAGGTTGTGGCTGCCCAATCCCTGGCAGTGTAGAAGGCCCGGTTGGCCGGGGCCCTGAGTAACCTGCTCTAGTAAAGGTGTCCCTGCCTCTGCAGAGGGATTGGAACTAGGTGATCTTTAAGGTCCCTTCCAACCCTGGACATTCTATGATTCTATAATATGTCTGTGAGAGGAGTAACAAGATTAAATATAGAAAAATCCAATCTATTTTGGAAAATGACCTTATTTTGAGTTATCTGAACAGATATGCATCCACCCATGTACATTCTCTTTGCCAAGGTGAGCTGAAAGTAACTGTCTTTAATAAATAAAAGGGAAAACCACCAAATAGGCATCAAAATATTTTAAAGAACACAGTTTAAAAAAAATGCAAAAACCTATTCTTAAAGCACTTTAGATGAGAAAACTGAGATGAGGAAGGAAATTATGAGAAAATTCCGATTACCTGAGCCCCCTGTTTAAGTGAAATTGCCTTTTTAGCCAGAATGATACCATCAGGAAATAAAAGGACCCAAAGTATCTATTCTGTTTGATTACAACTAAAATGGTAAGAAGCATTCTGGTCACAAATGGTGTCCCTCGGGGATCAGTATTGGAGCCTGCACTCTTTAACATCTTTATCAGTGATCTGGATGAAGAGGTCAAGTGCATCCTCAGCAGGTTTGCAACACCAAGCTGGGCCACTGTGGTAATCTGCTTGAAGAAGAAGGCTCTACAGAGAGATCTGACTGAACAGCCTGGATTGATGGGCCAATGCTAATGGTATGAACTTCAACCAGACCAAGAGCACTTAGTCACTTCAACCTCATGCAACATTACAGGCTTTAGGGACAATGTCTGGAGAACAGAAAGACACCTGGGAGTATTCCTTGATCACTGGGGAAATATGAGCCAGCAGTATGCTGAGGTGCCAAGAAGGCAAATTTCATCCTGGCTTGTATTAGAAATAGAGTGACCAGCAGGAGGAAGGAAGTGATTGTACCCCTGTACTGGGCACTGGTGAGGCCTCACCTCTAGTACTAGGAGCAGTTTTGGGCACTTCAATACAAGAACAACATTGAGGTGCTGGAGTGAGTCAAATGAAGGTGGTGAAAGGTCTGGAGCACAAGTCCTATGAGAGTCAGTTGAGGGGTTGTTTAGCCTAGAGAAAAGAAAGCTGAGGGGAAACATTATTGTAGGTTTAGACTGGATATCAGGAAAAATTTCTTCACCCAAAGGGCTTTAAAGCCTTTAAAGCTTGTTCCAATGAACAAGCTGCCCAAGGAAGTGATAGAATCACCATCCCTGGAGGGACTTCAAAGTCATGTAGATGTGGTGCCGAGGGACACAGTTTAGCATGATCTGGCAATGCTGGTTTAATGGCTGGACTTGATGACCTTAAAGGACTCTCATAAGAAAATTATTCTGTCATTATCTCAGATAGGCATCTTCATTTACACAGAGCAAGGATCTGCCTTTTCTTGCTGTTATGCTATGTTTGAAAGTCACTCTGTTGCAACCAGGTTAAAGCATGGGCACCAGTCTGAAGACAGGACATCACCGTCCTCCGATCCTGTGATTGCACACAACTTACACAGCAGAGATTACTCCTTATATTAGAGACTCCCTCAATGACATCAAGTAGGATGATGACCTTACTGCACTGTGTGCTCAACATCAATACAGGAAGACATCCGTCCCTAACTCATTAAAAGTGTTTTGTTTTGCTTTCCACAGTGATTATCTGATCAGATTACAGTTTTCAGACTTAATCCTCAATCAACTCTGGTTACTTTTTAACATTTCTGCAAAGTAAGCGACAAATTCCCACTTGGTCTAGATGGTCCTGCTCTGGCAGGGGGATTGGACCAGATGATCTTTTGAGATCCCCTCCAATCCCTAATGTTCTGTGATTCTGTGAAGCTGCTAAACTCCAAGGAGGATACAGCTTTTACATGTTGAGACATAATGTGCAGCCAGTTCCTTATTGCACAATATTTTCTTGACTTCTTGAAAAAGACCATCTTAATAGCATTACAATTACATGCCAATTATAGTTCACTTTCCCACACTCATTTCTGTCCTTCTTTTTGAGTAAATCAACAAATCAAATTTGAGTAAATCCCATCTATCAACAAAAGCACTGGGTGAAAGTCTGTCCATGCTGTGCAAGGCAGAACTGAGTCACACCAGTGCCATGTAGCACAGAATCCTCCCTCCGAGTGCTGAAGATGTGTGCTAGGGGTATGTGTATGGATACAGCTACTAGAAGTGGTCTTAAATACACTGAGATTCTTGACCCATGTGCCATGAGTGAAGTGGCTGTTTTTCTCAGAGGTATGTGCAAGTGATAGTCATGTCTAAAGATGCAGTTTAACCTCTAGATCAAATCCAAAAAGCATCTTATCCCACCTTCTGTCCACATATAAAATATCACTAGATCACTTAACTCTCCAGGTCCCCAGCATAAAATATTTCTCTGGCACTTGAGAGTCAACTCTTTGCCTTAGGTTGTTAAAAACTATAACCAATTGAGAAGTTTTCTTTTCTTCTTTGCAAGGAGGACAATATATCCTGTCCTTGCAGCCTTAGAAATTCCTCACTTCACACACAGAAGTTTACTAGCTCGTTTTGCCTCTTCTTATTTTAAGATGTAACCCCCCCACCCCAAAACCAAGCAAAAAGAATCCCCACAGTTTATGCTCTCCCTTTCTTTAGCCATGAATGGCTTTCCAATGAAGAGACACTTGCCCCTTCTCTCAAAGACACACAGATGTCCTGCTTAAGGACATGATTTAGCAGTGACTTGGCAATGCTGGGTTAGTGGCTAAACTTGATGATTGTAAACAATTCCCTAAACTCAGTTAAGGAGGTGCAAAGGAGGATGTGAATTCAGCCAAGGCTGCTCAGAACTCACATCTTAGAGTGGTGAGGACACAGCTACAGTCAGCAGAGCCTCAAAGGAAAGCTCTACTGGTACCTGCATCAATGGGTAAGATTGGCAGCATATTAAACACACTTTCAAAATCCGAAGTTATTAGCAGGTAGAAAAATATCCTGCTTAACCTGTAATTGCTGGGGTGATGTGGATTCAGATGGAGCATGGATAAGGCACAGTCCTCATGGTGGACAGGCAGCTATAGCTGTGGGCCTGGCAGCAGCCAGCAGTGCCAGGGCAGCCCTGCAAGACACAGACAAGCAGCCTGGGCAAACTGGTGTAGTGATACTAGGTTTTACAGTGTTTCTAATATTTTTAAACCGTTTTTAAAAGATAAAGAGAGAATAAAGCCCCACGAGACTCTCTTTTGCACAGCTACTAATTGTCTTACGGCAGCAGTTCAGAGGCATTAATGTTAAAAACATTGTACAAAGATTAATCCTAGAAACAGCCTGGTGGAGCAAATTCAGGTAATCTCCACTTTGCAGACTGAAGGAGAGGTTAAAAGGAAACCATCAATTTTAAAAGTGCCTCTTTGATTTGGAAAATGTGTCATGATTATTGTTGCATTTAATGTCCTGCAATTACTGTGGAATACCAGGGGCTTTCAAGAGTTTGGACTTTGCTTAATGATTTGTGCCTGTCAGAAAGACCTATTCGCAAACACAAACGTAATTTGCATATATTATTTATATAACACACTGTGATACGCATGTGGTAAACTGTGTGATCTCTGACTTCCATGGCTGGTACAGGTCACCTTTCTGCTACTCCAGCTCTGTGTGCCCTCACACTTGCAGCTTGGCAGAGCACATCACAGTGCTCAGAGGGACCTGTGAGCTTGGCCTGGATCCTTTCATCCTTACTGTAGGAAACTCTGGAGCTGCAGCCCAGCTGAATGTATGTGGATGCTGCCAATGGGGACAAGAATTACCCTAACGTCAGGTTCTCCCAGTGTCTTAGGTCTGCACTCTGCAGCACAACACCAAGTGGGAATGAGCATGTAGCAGGTCCTGAGACTAGAGCCTGGGACCTGGGTTGGATTTGGTACCATCTTCTACTGTGAACACAACTAAAATCATAGAATGGTTTGAGTGTCATCCAATGACAGAACAAGGGGCAATAGGTGTGAGCTGGAACATAGGAGGTTCCACATAACTATGAGAAGGAAATTCTTCACAGTGAGGGTGACAGAGCACTGGAACAGGCTGCCCAGGGAAGTTATGGAGTCTTCTCTGGAGACGTTTAAAATCTACCTGAACATGTTCCTGTGTGACTTGATCTAGGGGATCCTGCTGTGGCAGGACTAGATGATCTTCTGAGGTTCCTTCCAATCCCTAATGTTCTGTGATTCTGTGATTCTGAGTTGGAAGGGATCAAAGATCTAGTTCCAACCTCCCTGCCATGTGCAGGGACACGTTCCATTAGAACAAATTACCGAAAGCCCCATCCATCCTGGTCTTGACCACATTCAGTGCTAGAGCATCTACATCTTTCCCGGGCAACCTGTTCAGTGTTTCACCACTCTCACAGTGAACAAGTTCCTCCTTATGTCTAATCTAAATCTAATACTCCTTTATTTTAAAGCCACTACCCCTCTCCCAGAACCTTCAGAGCACAGAGCCCTTTGTTTTGCTTTCAAAGTATCACAGAAAACTTCCCAGTTTTAAAGACTGCTGGTGATCAAAGTTTTTGGGCAAATTTTCTACAAAGATCACTCAACATGCATGACTTAGGTGTCAAGGAGCAACACTGCTGTCTCAAAAATCAGTCCAGCTTCACAGTTTCCTCAGTGCACATGCTGGGGAAGCCCTTTTGTTTGCCATCTGCTTAGCTGAATGCTACATTTTCTTCCTACAAGCACCACAGCTAAAAGTCAACCTTTTATTTAGGTAAGCTAGGAGTCTTGAGCTGTCTTCCAATGAAAAAAAACAAACCAAACAACCCAAGGAAAGCAAACCCCTCAAATATCATGGGACTTGAGATAAAAGTTGTTAGGATGTGGTAGTTAAGGAATAACGCACTACAGATAAGATTGCCTGGAAACTGTGAGCCTGGTTTTACTTATCACAGCCTTAATCCATCATCCTCAACAGTGCTGTTTTGGATTTAGAACAGTGGGTTCTGATCTCTAAAAGGATTTTTAATACTTTCTGACCACCAAAAACAATATAAAAACCCTCTGAGAATAAACCAAGAAAACTATAAATAAATTACATCATGTGCTACATCTTATTAATTCCTGCCTTGTTTCCTTATGTACAGGTGACTAAATTTAGTGGAAACACCCACAGCATTTGTGTCATGGTCAACAACAAGGTAAAAATCGCAGGTGAACCCCTTCAGGAAGGCATGAAAGAAAATATAAAGGAAAGCAACACACACAGACAGCTTTCCAAACACTGAGACTCTCACAGAGCAGCTGCAGGGATGCACGCAGGAAGAGAATTTGGGCTGTTATTTGTTACTGGACTAAAGTCACCAAGGGAGAGTTTATCAGCTGTGTAGGTTTAAGCAAATTATAACAAGTAATAGTCCTGACACCAGCCCCTTTGTTTCCATGAACACAGAACCAGCAGGTACATTTTCAGATGACTTCTCCACGAACAACCCTGCCGCACACAGCAAGATCACAGAATCACAGAAACTGAAAAAGGCCTTGAAGATCATTAAGTCCAACCACTAGTCCCAGCATTGTCAGCTCACCACTGAATCATGTTCTTGAGCAACTATGTGTATATGTATTTTAAATACCTCCAGGGATGATGGCACTGACTTTCTCTTCCCTGCTTCTTCCCACCCACATGGGTGGTGCCACTAACTCCAGTATGAGCGATGTAATCTTCTTCAGAGCAACCAAGAATATTCCTTTCCAAAAAGTCATACGCTGCCAAGCTGGAGGAGCTGAAACCATATATTCTCCAAATAAACCATGAAGAAGCCTGGTAGCCACAGGAAGAACTGTAAGCAAGTGAAACCACCCCAGCCTTAGGCCTCAAATGTCACTTTATCTCACATACTGCTCACTAGGTTCTGAAATCAGGCTGGAGAGATGGGCTGAGAAAAGTTTAATGAGGTATAACAAGGGTAAGTGCAGAGTCTTGCATCTGGGCAAGAACAACCCCAGGTACCAGTATAGGCTGGGGACTGACCTGTTGGAGACAAGTTTAGGAGAAAGGGACCTGGGGGCCCTGTTGGACAGCAAGATGACCATGATCCAGCATTGAGCTCTTGTGGCCAAGAGAGCAAACAGCATCCTGGGGTGGATCAGAAAGGGGGTGGTTAGCAGATCAAGAGAGGTTCTTCTCCCCCTCTACTCTGCCCTGGTGAGACCACGTCTGGAGTGTTGTGTCCGGTTCCGGGCTCCTCAGTTCAAGAGGAATGTGGAGCTACTGGAGAGGGTCCAGCGTAGGGCAACGAGGATGATGAAGGAGGTGGAGCACCTCCCTTACGAGGAGAGGCTGAGGGAGCTGGGTCTCTTTAGCTTGGAGAAGAGGAGATTGAGGGGTGACCTCATTAATGCCTATAAATATTTGAGGGGTGGGTGTCGGGAGGATGGAACTGGGCTGTTCTCGGTGTCATGTAATGATAGGATGAGGGGAAATGGGTGTAAGCTGGAACACAGGAGGTTCCACATCTATATGAAAAGGAACTTCTTCCCAGTGAGGGTGACAGAGCTCTGGAACAGGCTGCCCAGGGAGGTTGTGGAGTCTCCTTCACTGGAGACATTTAAGACCCGCCCAGATCTGTTCCTGTGTGATCCTGCTGTGGCGGGGGATTGGACTGGATGATTTTTCAAGGTCCCTTCCAATCCCTAATGACTCTGTGATTCTGTGATTCTTGCTTTCCTAGAAGTGGAGGGGTACTAATGCTACCAGACTGTATGAATGACATTTATTTGC
Organism: Rhinopomastus cyanomelas; assembly: GCA_013400115.1. Classification (NCBI taxonomy): domain Eukaryota; kingdom Metazoa; phylum Chordata; class Aves; order Bucerotiformes; family Rhinopomastidae; genus Rhinopomastus; species Rhinopomastus cyanomelas. The sequence continues at coordinate 10,611 of VXBP01007800.1, forward strand.
ATACTCAGCAATAGGGGTTAATGAGAAGGGAGAGCAGACTGAGACTGAAGAGTCTCCAGCAAGGGAGTCCAAGCACATCATGGGGCTCCCCATGACAGGAAAAGTCAGAGCCTTGTAATAAATAGCTCCACTGTAGTCACTGTCATCTCAGTTACAGCATAACAAAACCAGCACACTGTCTGAAGTTCATTCCTGGGCGAACACACAGTCATTTCTCTCTGAAATGAGGTTTAAGCACTCTCAGGTTTCCTCATGCCTCATCTGTCTTAAGGACAAATAGAGTCAAATGCCACAAATTATTGAGCTGGCAAAGCAAGCAAGAACAGAACGGGGCCACGAGCAATGTTCTCTTTTTGACTGGCTCAGAATCACTTTGAAGAGGAGGCTAAAACTGAGCAGCAAAAAGGAAGTGCAGACGGGATGCACCTGTGAATGACTGCACAAACGACAGCCTTGGAAAGGCTTACGCAAAGCAACATGCACCTAGGACAGACCACAATGAGGAGCTGAGGCCACACCATGCCTGGGTTTACCCAGAATCACAGAATTATTTCTTAGAGGAAAAGATCTCTAAGATCATCCAGGCCAGCCCATGACCTAACATCACCACAATCAGCTAGACCATGGCACTAAGTGCCACAGCCAGTCTGTCCTTAAACACCCCCAGGAATGAGGGCTCCACCACTGCCCTGGGCAATCCATTCCATTATCTGATTACCTTTTCCATGAAGAAGGGCTTCCTGACATCCAACCTAAGTATTTAAGTAATCAACTGATGCAGTTGCTGAGCCATTCTACATAATATTTGAGAAGTCTTGGAGGTCAGGAAGAGTTCCTAGCGACTGGAAAAAGGACAATATTGTGCCCGTCTTTAAAAAGGGTAAAAAAGAAGACCCTAGGAACTACTGACCTGTCAGTCTCACCGCAGTTCCTGGGAAGATCATAGAACTGATCCTTCTGGAGAACATGGAGGACAGGGAGGTAAACCTAGGTAGCCAGCATGGATTTACTAGAGGCAGGTCCTGCCTGACCAACCTAGTGGCCTTCTACAATGAAGTGACTGCATCAGTCGACAAGGGAAGACCTATGGATGTCATCTACCTGGACTTCTGCAAGCCCTTTGACACAGTCCCCCACAACATCCTTATCTCTAAGTTTGCGAATTATGGGTTCAGTGGGTGGACAATTCAGTGGAGAAAGAACTGGGTGGATAGTGGTGGTGAATGGCTCAATGTTCAGATGGAGGAAGGTGATGAGTGATGTTCCACAGGGGTCTGTACTGGAACCATTACTGTTCAATATATTCATAAATGGAATCAATAGAGCCATTGAGCGTACCCTCAGCAAGTTTGCATGTGATACCAAGTTAGAAGGTGCAGCTGATATGCCTGAGGGATGGGATGCCACTCAAAGGGACCTGGATAGACTGGACAGATGAACTCAGATGAACTTTATGAGGTTCAACAGGGCTAAGGGCAGAGTCCTTCACCTGGGCCGGGATAAGTGACTGGCATTATCAGTATCAGCTGGGAGAGGATCTAGTGGAGAGCAGTCCTGTGGAAAGGTACTTGAGGGTGCTGGTGGATGAAAGACTGGACTTGAGCCACCAGTGTGCAAATGCAGCCCAGAAGGACGATCACATTACGGGCTGCATCAAAAGAACAGTGGCCAGCAGATCAAGAGAGGCAATTCTGCCCCTCTGCTCTGCCCTGGTGAGACCTCACCTGAGTATTTTGTCCAGTTCTAGAACCCGTAGCACAAGAAGGATATAGACAGACTGGAGATTAGGGGAAAGAAGCATCTCTCATATGAGGACAGGATGAGAGAGCTGGGGCTGTTCATCCTGGAGAAAAGAAGACTGTAGGGGGAACCTTCTTTTGACCTTCCAGAACCTGAAGGGGGGCCTAAATGAAGGCAGGGGAAGGTCTTTTCAAGAGATTTTGTACGGATAGGAGAAGGAGAAACGGGTTCAGACTGTGAAAGGATAGATTTAGGCTCGATATTAGAAAAAAATTCTTCAACATGAAGGTGGTTGATGGCTGGAATGGGCTGCCCGAGGACGTGGTGGGGGTCCAATCCCTGGAGTCATGTAAGGTCAGGATTGATGAGGCTGTAAGCGACCTGACCTAGGTAGAGTTATCCCTGTGTACAGAGGTTGGACTAGATGACCTCTAGAGGTCCCTTCCAGCCTAGAACATTTTATGGTTCTATGATTCTAACCTATCCTGGCAGCTTCAGGCCCTGCCCCCTCTTCTTGGTGCTAGTTGCCTGGGAGTAGAGCCCGACCCCTGCCTGAATACACCCTGCCTTCAGAGAGTTGTAGAGCCAGAGAAGGTCCCCCACTTCAGTCTCCTCTTCTCCAGGCTAAACACCCCCAGCTCCCTCAGCCTCTCCTGATCAGACTTTCCCTCCAGTCCCTTCCCCAGCCTCGTTGCTCCTCTGGATCCACTCCAGCCCCTCAATCTCTTTCTTGAAATGAGCGGTCCAGAACTGACCCCAGTACTCAAGGGGAGGCCTCGCCAGCACTGAGTACAGGGGGAGAATTACGGCAGAGTCAGATCACCTTCTACATCTACCAGAGATTAGAGCAAATCTTTTCAGTAAGTAACTTACTTCCAATAAACAACAGAGTTTTGGGGGATACCCAAAATAATTCACACATGCTGGCTGAAGATAACTTCTGGTTAAAATAAAAAATGGTAGATAAAGTATAAAAAAGTCTTAGAAAATTTATTTTTTATCATCTAAGAAAAACCTGCTTTGATTTGTTTTCGGAAGTGGTGGATTTCTTTTGACCTTGACTTGAATTAAAAAAAAAAGACAACAAAGAATCCCACTAAAAATAAGAGTTTTCAGGTTGATTTAGTTTTAACTCTGAAAATTAATGGAAAGCCTTTTATTTGGACTGGGAGAGAGGGGCGAAAAGATTTTAGCTGTTCTGAAAGATGCCAGTTTTGCATTTAGCTGAAAAAGAAACAATCCTCCCCACGAAACTTCTATTTCTGGTTGAGCTGGAGTGAGATATTTGTGCTTGTTAAATTGTTTTCAGTTTCACTGCCAGAAAATCAGACTTCAGTACTGAGAGCCCAAAGCTTTTTCACCCTTTGTCATTATTTTTTGTTCAAAGAGAGACTGCACTGACACTTCATGTTCGAATCGGAGTGAGCTCTGAGTGCAGAGTGCAGCATGGCTTTGCTTGGGACTGATGCACAAGTCCCCGGGGGCAGAGGCACCTGCCCACCCCATCATGTCTCACAGGGCTCCTGCAGCAGAGAAGGAGTGCAGGACCACAGCACCCACACTGATTTCAGGATTGAAGACTGGTCATCCCACCCTCTCGCGTGCTGAGGGTGCTGAGTACTCCCAGTTTCTGTACTCAGAGGCAAACATTTCACAACCAGCCTCAACACTTATGTCCATGAGCAACCTCATCCTCTCATGTACTGAGCTTCATTTAGAGTCTCCTCTCTCCTCAGAAAACTGCTGGTTGTTAGAGGAGCCCAGCTCCCTGCTGAAACCTCACTCCAGGGCAAGGGGAACCAGGACCTGAGCTTGTCCTCTCCCTTTTTTATGGCTCAAACAAAGCCCAGCCAGGAAATGCAGGGACCAGAAGGAAGTGTCTGTGGCTTACAATTAGAAACTACAGGAAATTCAAGTCAGGGCCACAGGGCAGGTGAAAGGATACAATGCTGGGAATATGGGAAACCCATAGTAAAGAGAAGGGTTTCATCATCAAGCAAGGATATCATTTCTGTGACAACTAAAGATGCTGGAGTTCAGTGGGATCTCTTTTTCACTAGTAAATGCAGCAGCCACATGGAGTGAGACGTGATAAAGCAGATAGGGTCTCACTCCCACAGCACTTGTTGCCTCCTCCAGAACCTAAGCCCCCCCACTCTGGAAGTGGGATCCTGCTGGGGACACACCAGAGAAGGACTGACAGCCTCAAATGCAGCATAAGGGATGCGCTCGCTGCAGGATGCCAAGTCACAGGCTGCGTTGTGTTCGAAGAAAGGCACAGAGACGATTTTCACTGAAGAGGCGGAAGGCAAGACATAATGAAACTGTGATTTGTCTGGGGTCACTGGAGCCAGAACTCTTGTTTCAGCAGCTCAGCAGCACAAGCCACGAGCAATTCATCTAATCAATGTCTTGCTTCAAGAGAACACAAAAGGGGCTTTAAATAGGCAGAACATCATGGACATGCCTTCTTCCCTTCTGTGTTTTTTGAGCAACGATTCTGCTAGCTCTCATGGTGCTGGGATCAGGCTTGTTTGACCACCCTACACAAGGATGCACCAGGGCTGCTCCTTCTCAGAGACCTGTGGCTGCCCGTGTGCTTTGTGGATCTGTTTTGCATCATTAGGCACAATGAAGACTATTCTCATACACATGGAATTAATTATTTTCCATTTAATCCTGCTAATTACTTACATGTCTTATGGCAGGGAGAGCCCCAGGGGGTGTGACACGTTTCAGAAATTTCCTTCACTACCTCAACAGAGAGCACAAGCCCTTTCTTCCACCCAAAGAAATAAAAAGCCAATGTACCAAGTCTAATCTTGTGAAGAGAAGGAAGAAAAAGACAGTATTGGCATTTGCAATTTCTGGATTTACTGCCAAACTCATCCAGGGACTTCTAGCTTGAAGCAAGCGAACCTGAGCTCTGAGCACCTGTGAGCTAAAAGAGCAGCACAACCATCCACTTTCCTCCTCCTCTGACTGCCCTGTCATTTGCCAAAAGATGTCAAATGCTTTTGGCAGAACCACTGCTTGCTTTTTCTTGGTATCGCTTGAAGCCTGATGCCACAATGGCCCGGCAGATGCCAGGCCATACTCACAGCTGCCACTTACCAGCCACCACCTGTAGCTGTCTTCTGGGATCAAGGCATTTTGTGAGGTCAGGAAAGGTTGCATAGTTGAATTGAACCTCTGATCAAACCAGAGGGACTGTCCCAGCTCAGAAATGCATGTGCGGCAGCTGCACGGTCTCCTGGGGTGCTTGAAGAGTTTCTGCACTTGCTCTGAAAACTGCATGATGACATGTCTGGGATCCCAAGTGTTCGCAGCCACCTGGTTTGTGTAGTTCAGCAGAAATGATGTTGCCGTGATGAGCAAAAAGGCCAAAGTAAACACTTTCACATTCCTCCTCCTTATGACAAGCATCTTTCCCACTCAGGTTCTGCTGTTTCCGCTGACCAAGAACAAAGCAGGGTCCGGCGTAAGGCAGAAAAGAAATGGTGCTGCAGGGGCCTGCCAGTTACCACCCCAGGGTTAAGCTATATCCATCCATAAGAGAATGTTTGTTTCCTCCAATAGGGCTAAAAAACCACAAAGCTGGGTATTTCCTGTGGCCTCCTCACAGTTCTTCCAAGTCTCTTCCACCTCTCTGTAACCAGCTGCTAAACATTCCCAATGAGGCTTCACCACAGACAGACCCGTGTCCTTCCACGTCAGAAGGGAGCAATATCAGCATTAAAATGTAGGTTTTGTGTGTGGAAGCAAGCCATAAAGTAAAGCAAGCAAATTGTAGAAAGAAGAAGGTGGCTATTTTCTTCTCTTGGAAGTTAGTTCACGAAGGGTCGGATCATCTGGGGACGTACATTCCATCCGAGATACGAGCTTTGATATCCATTTAAGCCATGGAGTGCACCTAGTGGCCTGGAGACACAAACACACGAGGAAAAAAAGGTTAAGAAAAATTATTGTCATAAAAGACCTTTTCCATTCCTCCCAACCTAATTTCTCAGCTTTCCTCTGCCCACCCCAAAACTTGTGATCAGCTTGACAGCCAGGAGATGCAGAACAAAGTATTCCTAACCCAAAGCAGCTGAATAAAAAGCAGTCAGTAAAGAAGGGAAGAGTTCGACAGGGAGGAAGAGGGAGGAGGAACTGTGTCCTCTTCCTCCTCCAACCCACTTAATTCCTTAAAGACTAGGGCTGGACTCGTGATTCAGAGAAAGCCAAACAAGAACAGCTCATGCGTCCGGGGACAGACAGGGGAAACAAGTATGAACGGCCTTTGTTTCACATGGATGGTTGTGATTTGCCCTGCCAAGGAAGGGTAGGTGAGGGCAGCCTGGGGTGTCAGAGAATTCCTCTGAGACCCCAAGCCTTGCAGAGTCAAGGGGTACAGAGGGACCTGGGGCTGCTCTCCATTCCTCTCCTGGTGTCTCCTGCCTGGCAGCAGAGACTCAAACAAGTTTTTTAAAGCTGAGAAATGGACCCTTTTCTCCAATGATGCCATTGTTTTGTGGGAAGAAAAGCACGCTGTGGTTTTTAAAACTTCGGATGTTCGCAAAACTCCCCCAAAGTGCCATTGCTTAAACAACATGCTTTTGATTTAAAAAATAATAAAAGAATAAAAGAAGAAACAAAATAAATCAGAATATGTGCAATTCCTGGATAAACAAAAGCTCAGTGAGAGAAGTCTCATCCACTGCTCACCACAGGGTTTGGATCAGCAAACAAACAGCAAAACTGCAGCTGTTACGGGTAACAAACATCACATCCACCCATTCTGTGAGCCCCACTGATGAGGATCCTCCTCACTTAATCACCTAAATTGGACGTGGGGGAAGTGTACCCGGTGGCCACAGCTCCTACCCTCTCTCCTGGAGATCCAGGAGGAGCTGCCCAAAGCCAAACCCTTTTCCAAAGGGCTTGACATGGTGTCTTGGAGACAGCACAGGCCTGTATTTTAGAGGTGGTGTGTAAATATTTACTGAGCTCCATAAAGTCAAATGGGAAGGCAGGAGCCTCAGCTGGTGGTCTTTGCTCTGCTCTGGGTTTTCCGTCAGCAGCATGGGATGGGCGGAGTGGGCCACCCTGTGTGGCTGTTTGCCAAATGTCTCCAGATTTATTTTAATTCTGGCCTCTACAAAGGTATTTACAGCAGCTCAAGGGCTGACAAGTGGGTCAGGACGGATAACAAAAGGCTTTATTAACCCTGGCTGATTGGGCTTGCCTGCTCCAGTAAATCAAGTGACACCAGTGAACAACGCCCTCTGCTTGCTCCAGCTTGACAGAAGGAAGTTTTGGGGCTGACCAGAAATCTGCCAAACTATTTCCAGCTACTATTTGGGAATCACAACAGGAAAGGCGGTGTGGGGTGCTGCCACGGTGCCTTAGGAAAGTTGGCAAGAGGATGGTCCCCATGCACAGCCCTGCCCACTCCAGCTGCACTCCATGCCAGAGAGTGGCCCCAAACGTATGGGGTGAAGTAGTCTGGATGCAGTTGTTAGTCTAAACCAGGGGTCCTCAAACTTTTTAAACAGGGGGCCGGTTCACTGTCCTGCAGACAGTGTCAGGCGCCGGGCTATAGTTTGTGCTGCCTGGCTTGTCCTGCCTGGGAGCTGGAGGGAGAGAGGGAGGGAGAGACGTAGGAGCTGCCCACCTCACTGATGCTGCCGCCCCCCTGCTCAGCCCGGCCACACAGTCGGCAGGAAGTCTTCTGTGGCTGCTGTTTCCACCCCCCAACCTCCGGCAGGGGTGGGGTAAATATCGGTGGGCCACGTTGGAGACCCTGGGGGGCCATATCCGGCCCACGGGCCAGGGTTTGAGGACCCCTAGTCTAGACAAAAACACAGACTCTAAACCTAACACCCCCCCACCCAGCAGATTAATTCTCCATTTATGGAGCAGATAATTGAAGAGCTGTGGTGCTTGTATGTCAAGCCCCTGCTGCTGTTGAAGCTGGGACAATACAGTGTGTGCAAACACAGCTTCTGAGCATCTATTATTTATTAAGGGGAGGAGGGAGGGAGATTATCTGGTGTTTCTTGGAAAAGCCTATAAAATGGAGTATTGTCCTTAAAAGAAACAGCTCGGGCCTCCAAAGCAAACACCAGTTTCCCAGATTTGATTTGATTTTTTTCTGCAACTGAGCGAAGGTTAAAATTATATTTAGAATTTGAAAAAGAAACAAACCCCCAAACACCAACAAATCCAAACCAGTATTTATGCAGCTGACTGCAGTGTGTCCACTCCTAATCATCCCACTGTTTGTGGCATGTGATGGGAATGTGAGAAACTGGAAGAACTCTCAAGGCCCTTTTCCAGGGTGGAAACAAACCCCGGGATACTTCCTTTTATTTCTCACTACTTACGGTTTCCTGTGACTGCTCCTGTTTACTATAAATACTCAAGATACAAAAAGCCCAAATATATAACCTGACAGAAAGGCTCTGGGGACTACAGATATGATTTAGGGCCTGAGGAAAAAGAAGGCTGAAATTAATGGAAAATGCTTTCATCGAGCTCACCGTGACTTGAACCGAGACCTTTTTATTCCTTTCTTAAAACACATGAAGGTCCAATCCAAACATGAACACTTTGAACCTTCCTAGCTTATTGCACTGCACCACAGCCCATCTCTGCATCTCCCTCAGCTCACAGAGGTTTACAGATATTCCCCTGTTGCAGTTTGAGAACTGCAAGAATTTTCAGAAGTGCTTTCATGAGGAAGAAAAGTTGTGTTGTGTTCTGGGGGACCTGTTCCCGGTTGCACAGGTCTCAGGACCCTTCCCTGGAAGCGTCTGTCCTGGGACCTGTGCCCCTGAAAGGCGGGCTAGGGGAAGCCTATAAACACTGGGGCAGGGTCTTTGTTCGCGCCCTTTTTGGGGGCTGTGGCCCTGAAGGGAGCAACCCCCCCCCCCCCCCCCCCCCCCCCGCGCGGGGGGGGGGGGGGGGGGGGGGGGGGGGGGGCGCG